>KQ963445.1:11692-59254 GCA_001563735.1 Leucoagaricus sp. SymC.cos | reverse complement strand
GAGACTTCAGTAATCCTGATTAATCCCATGACTTTACCTTGAGTAGTGGATGGATTTTATCCCACAAAAGGGTCCTGACAGCCTGATAATTAAATTGGTGCCCAAAAATGGCATAAACGGGATTTGAACCCCAGATCTCACACAAATAAAGAGAGAAATCAATACACAGGGACCAACTAGGCTATTATGTCCCTTACTCACTGAGAACAGAGGCTTATAAGTAGATAATCAATGAGAGAGTGTATGAGGGCTTTTCTGTGAGAAAATACCTCATGCCCATATAAGAAGGTAACTAACAATAGTTTCAATTATTAAATGGCTAAAACAGGAGAAAATAAAATTTTCATTCAAGTATTCTTTACAAAGTGAGTCAGCAGCCCAAGAGAACTACTTGAACTGGGACATCCAAGTATGTTGATGACTAACTATAAAGAAGCGATATATATACAAAATTAACTAGTGTCTCTATGGTTATGTAGTCTAGTGGTTAATTTACTGGCATTCTGACTTCCGGCTTAGTGTTCAATCCTTGCTTATTACTACTTTTGGCGCTTAAATGATCAATCTTATCTAATCTAGTAGGATAAATCTCAAGATTAATATAGCCACTACTCCAGCTATAGTCAGTTGGGATTAAATCCAGATTAACGAAGTCGATGAAGCTTTAGGATTGATCACTTGTACTTCACGTCGGATTGTTTCCTTCCTGGAGGTTTAAATCACCGTCTGCGGAAATAATGAGTCCCGAGTGACACTGTTGGTGAATGTGGTATACGAGGTGCGAATATGAGAGCATAGATGGCAGCAATTCCATCTAGAGTGAACGATTGATTGAGGAGTTGATATCATTATGTATCCTGTTTCCTAATCACAATGATGCACATGCGTCTCGGTATATTCCGCTCTTGATAGACGAGATTGTCAACCAGTGGAACTGAACACCTTCTACCGTCACATAGCTAACATATATGAAAGGACTTCTCGAAGGCGATCCACTTTGAAGTGGTTTCCTCCTCCAAGTAGTTCTGCAGCTCGATCGGTGATCGATTTGTGCTGACCCATCCAACAATAAGAGATTCTCTGTGAATACTCTCAACCACTCTAACCTGACGATCGACCTTCTCAACCCATTCACATATCGTGAGTCTCGTAGCCTCTAATTCCTTGTCCTCACTCGGTGCGACTCCCACTTCAACAGTGGGAATTGCTAGAATCGCAGAATTCTTGAGAAGTGTATAAATACCATCTGATTTGAGTTCGTATATTCGTAGAAGGTGAAGAGAATGCGACGAAGTGGATACAAACGTTGATATCATTTCTCCAATAGAAAAGTCGTGGTCATTTGTGTTGGAAATGGACAAGATACGAAGATTTGGTGCGATCAGTAAGGATGTTGAAGGAAGTCGTGTTGTTTCGTCCAACTGTTGTATCCTGATATCGAGGATATTCAGATTCGGCATCGTGATGGGATTTGTATGTGGATGAACGGTCTGGGTAGTAGAATCTTCGGAGTAGTTGCTACGTATGTGAAGGAAGATCCGTGATAAAGAAGTACAGTGTCGACAGATATCCCAAAAATAGTTCCAACATCCTGCAAGGCCGGTGAGTTTGAGCGTGGAGAGGTTGTTCACTGGCTGAGTCATCGAGCAAGCTACCGCCTGAGCGGTGATGCGGTCAAGGCATGAAAGTTCGAGATATTGAAGATATGAAAGTTTCGAGATGTTATCGAGAAATGATTCCGTGGTTTTCTCCCCCACCATCGAGACTTCAGTGAAGGATAATGATTTGAGCATGTGGGCATGAACCGAGAGAATAGGAAGAAATGATCCATTGGATGCCTAAACGTAAGCGGAATTCCAGCGATGCATGGATGATTTGAGTGCATCGACCATCTTTACGTATCCCTCCGTTGTGTCAAGCTGAGGATTAGCGAAAAGGAACACGAAGTCCAAGGGTGCGTTGGCTGAACGATCCAGCCAGCGCAAAAGGACGGATACGGAAGGCCATGGACCTTCCGATGTCATAAGGACACTAAAGTTACTCCAGAGCCGGGGGGTAGAGGTAACTATTGCATCCCAGCGTTTGGAAACGAGTCGTAAGGAGGTCAGGAGTTTGCATAAGTTTCTGGGATCGTGAGTGAGGGTTGACTCGGAGGAGCAGGAGAGAATAAGAATTCTGCAGAAAAGTTCAAGTGGAAGCGTATCCATGCGAACTCTATGGTGGGATTGGTAAGACGACTTCGAGATGGCTGAGCGAACTGACTCACGTCGACATGACGGGACAAAGGCAAAACTGGGTAATTATAACTCGCGTCCCTCACGCAAGTCCTTATTTTGTACCAACCTTGGAAACAAACATAGAATATACTCTCAAAGAGTTAGTGCGAGTTCGTATTTCAAGCTTTGTAGCGTATCGCAAGCTTTGGCGTGTAGCTGCTGGGGCACTGATCTATAAGTTCATTCCTGTCGATAAGTTGCACAGAGAAAAATGGCAATGGTTCGCTATTCGCCAACGTCGAGTACAACAAAAATTGCCTAATGTCACTTCTTTCGAGACATGGCGCCCATCATACGTATTTTCAAAAAATTGGTATAATATATAAATCATTCTCTTATAAAAGAAATACATTTCACAGACAAATGTGATCATCCAACAAGCACGGAGGCCTTAGTCTATTCCAAGTGGGAAGCAGGAGAGAAAAGTGAATATGAAGGACTCGGAGAGGATAAAGGGCTGAAACCAGAAACTCCAAGAAATAATGGTCAAGAAGAGACCCGCGAAAACTTCCATTCAGCGTAAATGGAGGCGGGCGCCATTTTCTGTTTTGTACACATGTTGAATTCGCATAATCAAACATGCTGTTGACTCTACCTCAGTGGACAAGCTCTGAAATGTAGGAGGGTTTAATATGATTCTACATGTACTCCAATAGTTCAACAGGTGGCTTCTGCGTACTGGGCCACCCATACCAAATCTATTCATTGTCGTTGTAACCAATTCACACTTTTTGCCCAATGTCACTGAGGCACTCCCAATATACCCAGCGTCTCGTAATTTCTAGGTCTTCGTCTTCAAGCCGCCTGACTCCCACCTTGACTGTTGGAATACTGAAGGTTGCGGGTGTGTGAAGCGGCAAAACACCATATATCGAAAGCTATAGAGGCAGTGCGGTGAGGTGAATATGAACGAGGAAACCATCTGTTCCAGAATTTTTGTCGGAATGACAATATACAAACCGAGAAGGTTAGGTGCGTTAAGTGGAAATAGTGAAGGATAACGAATGGAAGCATCCTAATCATCGATACCAATCTCGAGGATTTTCAAGTTCGGAAGGACGATGGGATCGGAACCGGGATTGATGATCATGGTAGTCGGTCAGCGTCGCCGGTGGAAGACCCGTGTACTCAAAGGTAAAGCCGCGACGCGGATGAGCACCTACGACAAACTTCCAAAACATCGTGCCAGGATTCAGCCGAGGTTGGTGAGGTGGCTTAGTTTTTGTGCCATGCCGTGAATCATCTACGCTTGTGACCGTGAGGGCTTGCCATTCATGGTGATCGGTGATATGTACCATTATTTGGCGTAACATTTTGGAACAAATAAACAGAATTACCAAGTTCGGCCTGACCCCTTTGCACTCATCACAATGGTTCTTGTCCTCGTCATCGGTGATCTGCACATTCCACATCGTATTCACGACTTGCCTTTGAAATTCAAGAAACTACTGGTACCAGGCAAGATCCAACAAATTCTGTGCACAGGAAATGTCTGTGACAAGGAGACCTTTGACTACCTGCGGACTATTTCCCCCGATGTTCATGTTGTGAAGGGCGATTATGACGAGGTGCTGCCGTTCTATCGCTAAGACCTCGTATGGACGCTCATATCCTTCTCTTACTTCCGTTGAAATTGTGTTCTAGGATTCAAATTTCCCGACGTCGGTGACGATCATCCATAACCCGATCAAAATCGGCGTCATTCATGGGCATCAGTGTATACCCACAGGAGACGTTGATTCCTTGCGGGAAATTGCTCGTCAAATGGACGTTGACGTTCTGATATCCGGTCATACTCATGTGTACGCGTTCTCTGCCCTCTGGTCTCTTGTTTCATGCACTCACGACTCCACAGTTTCCAGGCGATAGAACTGGACAACAAGTTCTTCGTGAACCCAGGTTCAGCAACCGGTGCATGGACGGGTGCTTTTAATGAGTGTGCCCCCGACCCTTCTTTCTATCTTTTCCCCCCCCCTGACTTTTTGTCCGACTCCTACTTCCACTTTAGTGATCCGATACCCTCATTTGCACTCCTCGATATTCAAGGCCCGATTGTCGTAACTTACGTGTATCAGCTCATTGAGGGAGAGGTACGGGTAGAGAAGATTGAATGGAGGAAGGAACCAGAGAACATTCCCCCACCAAAGTCTGCTGCGGCGTCGCAAAGCCTTCCAAGTCCGGCGGTAGGAAGTCCTCCAGGAGGTGCATCAGTATGGTAGATTCTGTGATATCGATCGTGTATTATAGAGACTGCTGCAGTATAGGATGACTATTCGGCTCACTTCCACCCTGATATTGCGCACCTTCGACCCGTATACTCAGTATCCCACCGACACCGCGCCTGACCGCAGTGCGCCAGTTCGGCCAAGATGTATATGATGTCACGTGATGATAAATCTCGGACCGCGGTTGTTCCGGACAGTGAAGAGGTGTATGAAGCGTCAACGTGCTCTTCGCTTCCCCCAGGATCTTCTCGACTGGCCCCAGCATTCTCTTCTTCGTTTTACCATGGCCCCTTCGTCCACAGGACAGGCTGAATTTGACGAGAAACGCCCCGCTCCACTGCCCCCACCCAATGATGTACCAAGTGCAGAATCAACTACGTCGACGTCATCCTCATCATCATCCATCGACAATTCAAAGAAATTGTCCGGTTTGCAACTGCCAGCGAGTCTCCAATGGATACCCAAGAATTGGACGTGGTCGAACCTCAAACCTGTTATACGATCCGCGATAGTAGCCTGGATATCCGCCATTTTATTCATCATACCGAAGATCGAGCTAATGATGGGCCAGGTGAGCACACCCTTCCTCCACATCTCCACGTTCCCTGTGCCTGTACTGAATCCGACTCTCAAGGCCAGTTTCCTGATCTTGATAGGCACGTTCACCCTGGTCCTTCATTTTAGATCCTGGGCTGAAGCGATACATCAGCCGCATTTCTTTCACCGCCCAGCGATCCATTCATATCCGTACTCGAACGTGAATTTCTCATCCTCTTTTTTGTGGCTATAGCGTGGGCGTAAGTCTTACACTACATTTACCGGCCCTTGCTCTCCGACATCTCACCTGTTTATCTGACACTAGATGGGTGTCCCTCGGCATCTTTCTTGCCAATCTAGCGCGAACAAACACTACCACCGCCATTACATTCAGTCAGGCCATCACCGGAGATTACCTACAAGCAGCGGTAAGTTACAGGGCCATGTTCTATTATTGGCATCCCTCGGTTTCTCCAAACTGATGCAGGAGTTCAGCCGACAGTTATCATCGGTGTTTTCGTGTTCTTTGGAAGTGCATTCTTCTTGTACATCAAGGCGAGGCAAGGACCTGGTCCGTATCTTTTCGCGTGTGTGTTTGCTTGTATTTGCATCGGTACGACCTCCTTTTGCTATTTACGTGTTTGTGGCTTTGATTGATGGTGGCGTTTCAGACATTTCGCTTACGACTGCTGTTTTGTTCCCCTTTCCCTATTACCTCGTAAGCTACCCCCCTCAAACTTACACACGTGGTTGGCTCACCTTGTCGCCGCATTCAGGTTGGACAAGCCATAATCGTCCCACTATGCTTACACTCTGCAATGGCCCTCCTAGGGTCCCTCGTCATCTTCCCTACAACAATATCCCACCAATTTACTCACCGTCTTGAACTCTTCTTAACACCCCTAATTTCCTCCCTTGACCTCCACAGCAAGATTCTTGATGCAGAAATTCCCTCCGATGAGTTCACATCTCTAGCGTCTCAGATTCAAGGCGCAGTGGACGGGTCAGAGGGTGTCCTTTTATCGTTAGCGGCATCTGTCAGATTGCTGAATAACGATATCAGCTGGTCAAGGTTTGCGCCAAATGATTTCGTCGCTTTTCAACAGTTTGGGAGACGGTTGACTGGAAGAGCGAATGGGATGACAGTTTACTTCAGTTTGGCCGATCCCTCGAGGGATCCATTTCCTATGACACCTGCGCCCTCCGGAGCCAATACCCCAGCTACGGCACCTTCGAGTCCGGTAGCTTCGAGACCGCCGTCACCTGGCCCACTCGAAGGACGACCAAAATTTCGTGTGCAGACTGAAGACGCGGACAGTATTGAGATGACAGCTGCGGAGCACGTTGTCAGGTTGCCCCAAGCCCCTGGAGAAAGTGTTGCCGATGGCACGAAAACGCCACGTTCGGCACGTTCGAGGAGGACATTCCGACCCGTTTCGAGAAGACTTTCTAGGTCACTCGAGAGAGTACGGACCACGGGATCGCAAACGTCATCATCGCCTGTCGTTTCAACGACGACGCATCATCACCATTTGCATCATCACCATCAACTTCACCATTCGTTGTTGCATTTATCGTTCGGGAAGAAGAGAGGAGAACAAGCTGTTGGTGTGTTTGAGAGCCAGAGATATATGAATTTGGAGGCTAGGAAGTTACATGACCCGTATGCTGATATATATACGCAGAGGATGACGCACCTTCTGCGTGATTGGTAAATTCTTATGTCTTTCACCGATACTAACGGCTGATGATGTTTTACTTACAGCTGCATGGATCTCCTCGTTGCCACAAAAGACGGCTTATCGGGTGTTCGAGAGTGGCTTGGGACAGTACGAGATGGGAAATTCAAACTTCTGTTCAAATCGCCAGCTGAGGCGACGCAGAGACAAAATCGGTTGGACGCAACCCAGAGGTTGAGATACCAAGCCGCGTCTGCATTGGAAGAGTTCCGGAATGATAAGAGGTACGTCGTTGCGACTTATCTTTGCGATTGAGACTTACTGGTGAGACGTTCAGGTTGAAGGTTATTGATCCGTACAGGCCCGCATTCGAGAAAGCTGAAGATAACCCGGACTATGTGATGCCACCGCATCGATATTTGTTTAATTGTTATGTGTACCAGTTTCATTTGATAAGGTTTTCAGAAGTTGTTATCAACATGGTGCGCCTTCTCACTTGCGTTTGAATCCTACCTTACAATGATTGTGGCGGGGCGATAGTTAGATGAAGTGATTCGACTAGAGGTCGAGAGGGATAAGATAAAGTTTTGGACACCCGTAAAACGGCTTTTGACGTGGAGTAAATACGACGTTGCGGAACCTGTGGTAAATACTGAGGACGATGATCCAGGTGAGTTTTCATTATCACATTAGTAATTCAAACTTGCTGACAGTTTATCTCGTCGTTCCCAACCTATTTCCCGATCGATCGGTATTCCCTCTGTTGGTTATCCCGTTTACCAGATGTCATCCAAGGCGTCGGGCCAAGCACACTTGAAGACCTTGGCATGGCACTCCAACGTGATCCAGACGCGCTTCCACCACGAAACGCTTTTGAATGGCTCATGTCAATCTTGTATTACGCTGCTACCGGCTTGGCGCATGGAAATGTGCTATTCGCCATCAAAGCTGGTTTATTCACTGTTGTACTATGTCTGCCGTACTTCATCAAGAACTCCGCAGACTTCGCCTATCGTAAGTTTCCTTTTGGATCTTCGCTTCATCTGTGTTCTTCCTTGAAAATGTATAATATGTCATTGAGCACGGGTACAAATGCTGACGCTCCGTTTGGACAGAAAATCGGTTTAGTTGGGGGATGTGAGTCAGCTTTTCTGTCAGTATTCTAAGTTGATCGGAGCTGAAGAAGATGACGACTGTAGTATTATGGGGCAACTTACGCTCGCGCGGTTCAGAGGTGATACGACCTTCGGTCTTACGGCTAGGGTCTTCAGTACCTTTGCCGGTGGTGTGGTGGGGATGGTTATATGGTATGTTACCCATTGTTACATTGCTCGATGTCCAGAAAACTCATCGTCTTCGTATATAAATAGGTATATCTCCCAGGGTAACCCTTACGGACTCGCTGCTGTCCTCGGAGTTTGCTTGCCTTTCTTCTACTATGTGCGACTGTATTGGCCCGGCCCGCCTATGACAAATATCGTCTTTTTCGTTACGTCGATTCTCGTATGTCTTTCTTTTTCTCAAATGAATTGCAAGTGATACCTCCTTACCCAACTTACGTCCAGGTTGTGGGTTATTCCTACCAAGGTGAACATATTGTCACCCCTGGAAATCCTGGCGCCGGATTTTCAGTTGCATGGAAACGGTTTGTGTTGGTGACGGTTGGCGTGGCAGCGGCCTTGTATGTCCTCCTTTTGATAAATGACGTCCTGTGTCCGTGAAAATCGCCAACTGACCAAAAAATAACTTGGACAGCATCGTGTCGTTCTTACCCCCATCTACGACAATCCGTCGATATCAGAGACGTCTTCTGTCTACGACGTGTGGGGAATTAGGGTCTATTTACTGCGCCGTAATCTCATCTGCGAATTCGCGGAGGGAGTCCGAAGTTCAGGAGATCATAACGAGCCTGATTGCGATTCGGAGTAAGCTGAAGAGATCGGTTGTGTTGCGACAGAATGTCATTTATGAAGTACACTCCCGTGTTGCTTTTATCGTGGATGTCAGCGTTGACTCATTTTAATTTTCGCTTGCTATGTAGTTTTCACTCAGAGGCCGTTGGCCCGCTCAGCGGTATCAAAAAATCATGGAACTCCAACTGTACGTCGTAAACCCTTAAGGGGCTTTTCTTTGCATTTTTTATCCGGAGGTTGACATGTTTGAATCAGCCAAATCGCTTGTGGACTCGCCCATCTGATGGCTGTAATAGAACATCTTGAGCCTGCTTGGACACGTGCACTGTTAACGCGAACTCGATTTACCGATCCGGATTTCCAGGGGGATACTTTGGCTGTCATCAGTAAGTAGCAGGATCGATTGACTTCTTCATATGTCTTTTTTTGCTAATGACCGACTACGGGATTTGTCTAGCTATGATCGCCACCTCGCTTCGAACGGGAAATCCCTTACCACAGATTACGCCGACGCCCCTTATCGATAGGTTCATGTTGAGGTATCATGGACTTGATATCATCCATAAGGAGTCAGAAGAGGATTACGGATTACCTCGTTCGTTAACGCTTGAGACGTTACAGAACGAGCAATACCTGTACGTGCCTTTGTTATTCCGCGTTTGACTCATTGAAATTGAATCTCATCATTATCATTGCAGCATGTTTTGTGTCGGAGTCTCTACGGCTTTCAATATCGTTAATAAACTTGACCGGCTAATGATTGCGGCGAAGGATATTGTCGGCGAACAATACCATATCCATGGTGTGGGACTTACCTCGTCTCCGAGGATTGGAGTCGAGCTTGGACCTAGAACTAGTGCTATTCAGCTTCGCCCCCCTAAAGATGTTTAATTACGGGCTTCTTATTGGTACTGATCATTGTATATCAACCTTCTTGAACTTCTTGAATCCGAAAATCTGTCCACCTCAATGAGAATTTGTGACAAGACGAAGAGCTTTCATGACGTCACGCCAACGCGGGGCTGGCTTACCAAGGGCCGATTCGGCTTTTCGAGTGCGCATTCAGTGTGGTCCCGAATTCGTCTTATCCTTTGTTCCAAGACCCTTACCTTTGTCATGAACATCTGTCTGGTTTAAGGAGGTAAACATTTAGTTGTTGATGCACGATGAATGTCATTCGGGGAGAGTAAACCTAGGGTAATCATTCCAGGGTCGTTTATGGCAAGATCTGCCTCGAGGCTCTATGTAGGCATCACATTTTCAACGATGTGGTACTTGTCAACCGACCAGGGTTTTGAATGAGTTTTGTGTGGGATCAGTCACGCAGTGAGGGTTCAGGCCTCAGGTGGAGCGACGCCATGCTGACTCGATTGAAAACGTGCTCAAGCGATTATTGTGCGCTCTTTCTTCTGGCTAAATTCCATGCTGAAGCCTCGAGGAAGGAAATCCCTCGTGAAACATGAATGCGCGCAGAGCCCCCTTCTCTCTTCCGGAAGGCCGAGAACGTCACTCAGGTGCTGATTTGATTTAATGGCATCAGTCTTTGACGGTACCCTTGGGCTGAGAGAAAGCCCGTGTATCAGGCCTTCCTTCGGTCATTCGGATACGCCATCGTGCATAACATGAGTAACTTTCCGGAAATGTATTTCAGATATACAAAGACCAGAAGTGTGTTACCTTCTGGGGTTTCTTGCTTGGGCAATAAGTCAGTGCCATCACAGCGGTATCTAGACTGATAAACTCTGACATTATGATTGGATTTGAGGTTGATATTCAAGTTCCTCTGAGTACCACCTCACCAGGTTGCGAGATCCTCATCGGCCATGTGATGGACCTATACGTACTACATTGACCTCCATAGAATGCTACGTTGTTTTTGGAGGTGCTTACATCCCTCAGCACTGGTAGGTACGGATTAGCTTGACTTGAACCTGAGTCCGCTATTACCCTATTTCAATATTGCGCAGCAACCCAGTCGCTACACTCACACTAACGGGGTGAAGACGCTTATGTGACACCCTCATTTATTTTAGGAACGCTTGACATAGTGATGCAACAAGAAATCGGGTCCACAGGTTTGGTGTAAAGCTTCGGTTTGAAATTGAGAAGCGGACATAGGCACGCAAGGACGAGAGAGATGCTAGAGGAGAATAGTGGTCTATCTGTTGCAGTATGAACAAACTGCGCCCGTGTAATCCACGCCAGACTTCAAGTTCATCCGGAATTCATCGACAATATAAAGCACGCAGCAGTGGATGGATGGATCTGCCCCCATTCGATCGGATTCCATCTAAATAGTGCTACAAAGTCTTACATACTCATGAACACATCGTTTGTTCACTGGCCTGGACTCGATGTTGAATGGCCAGTAAACGGCCTCTTCGGTGCTTTTATTCTCAAAAGCAATTGACGTCATGTGCCCATGTTTTGGAGAGGTTTTCCGGGGAACTGTCCATGGGGTAGACATCGTTAAGAGCTTCCGGCGCCGCTTACTTATGTACATGCTCATAGACCTGGAATCTGCCTTGTGGCAAGCTCAGCTGGCTTCGAGAGCGCTCACAGCCGGTCCGATGACGTACTGAGTGTAAGTCAAAACTCAGAGGCATGACATAGAAATATTACTGATTATGAGCCATGGAACCCAATAAGAAGTAACGCTATACATATTTCGAGCTAGATGCAGAGAAGTGACACACTGTCATGCCAAATTTCAAATTTTCTCTTGCAAACGTCTGGACACAAGGTTGTCACATAACATAAGATAAACACAGAGCGATTTGAACGGTACAATTCAGTAAATGGTAGGCTGCTTTGAGGTCTCGCGGTTTTCTCAGATTCACCCACTTATCTCTCGCTGTGGCTGCTCTACGCTAGGTTCGCAAGAAATCGTGATTATTTTAGGTGCGGCGTTGCTAGACACTCGCGAATCATTGTGAGCGTCAACATGATAGAAATCTCTTCGAGACTCACGTAGAACGTGACTTTGGTCCAAGTGAATCGCCATCGCAGAACTTGGAGCAGCTGGAGGAGATAAGATAACTTATCACTACGAGGCTTCGTAGCCATGTTGCATTGCTTCAGGCGCTATGGATGTATCTCTGAATCATTTATTGAAAACATTTGTACATTTTAGCAACGACAGTTATCTTCTCTGACTTATCATGGGCACCGAAGCTTGCTAAAGATGGAAATTCACGGACGGCCGGCACCGTCTGTCTTCATCTTGTGTATTGAACATGAAAAATGGCAGTGATGTTTTTGAAATTGCCGAAGTTCTGTCATGGTCCTGTTGGTTGTGAAAGCTGGAGCTCTTCGCCGGGAAACACAACTCATGGACTTGAGGTATGGAAACAGAGACAGCAAAGCTTCAGCTTCATTTCCGAGTCACCTGCGCTTCGAGTATTCCGAGCCGTTTGACATTCCAAATTACTCTTTCCGAGTAACCAGACAATTCTCCTGACTCTCACCACAATTGCTTACGCACTTCCCAAAGGCAAAAGCCGGCTCAATGCCCTGGAGCCTCTGGCTCCTGCCACAGCGCGGGTGTATCAGACCTCAAGCGCTGTGTCGGAGCGATGCCACCTCGGAGACTGCTGTAGCTTCTGAGTGCTCAGGGTGTTCATCAATTCACATAAACAACACCAGTTTATCAATTTAATTGAGATTGCGTCATGAATGTGACCGTGGGAGAGCAAAGCTATACGCTGGTGATGGCCAACACCGCAGCACAGTGTACTCTACCCCAAACCGACCACAATGTCGGCTACGTCCTCACCGTCGTCCCCGCCGACGGGCGACTCGTCTCCCTTTGAGACGTTGACGCAGTCTATTCTACTGATTCTTTTCTCAGAAATCGGGGACAAAACCTTCCTCATATCTGCACTACTCGCAATGCGTCATCCTCGTTTACTCGTCTTCTCTGGCGCAATCGCCTCTCTTCTTCTCATGTCAGCACTTTCAGCCTCACTCGGACATATTCTTCCAACTCTTATACCCCGCACGTGGACACAACTGGCAGCAGCAGGACTGTTTTTAATTTTTGGGCTAAAAATGGCTGGGGAGGCAAGAAGGATGAGTGGTGATGCGGGGAACGAAAAAATGCGCGAAGAAATGAGGGAAGCACAGGAGGAGATTGCAGAGGACGATGGGGAGGTTATTCCAATGGAATCATTAGAAGAAGGAAGGGCGGAAGATGCCGTTCCTGCGTCACCCAAATCTAACAAGAAGCCGACATGGATGGAAGGCGCGAGAAATTTTTCGAGCCTCATTTTCGGGCCTGTTCTTGTCCAAGCATTTGTTCTGACTTTTCTGGGTGAATGGGGCGACAGGAGTCAAATTGCGACCATTGCACTTGGTGCCGCTCACGTATGTAAATTCTCTTCAACATCCAAGGAATATCTCTTCTCATTTCTGTTTTCAGAACGTTTATCTCGTTACTCTCGGTACTATACTGGGTCACACCTTCTGCACTGCGCTGGCCGTGATTGGTGGGCGATATATTTCTACTAAGATATCTGTGAAGCACGGTATGTCCTATAGTAACAAAACCCCTAATTGGATGCTCACTGACGTTTCACCAGTCACATGGGGCGGTGCAAGCTTATTCCTTATTTTTAGTGTGCTATATCTCTACGAGGCTTGTATGGAGTGGGGGAATGTCGAGGTCCCCCTCACATTGGATGTTAATTCTCGGCCGTGAATTCATAAAATGTTCACCGTTCAATTCTACGGCTTCTGAACATATCACCTCGGTCATCTTAAGATGCTAGCTATAATTACTTCGTCAGCTGGTTACAAATTTTCAGACCTTGTGCTTCTAAGATAGCTTTCAACTGCACAAGACGAGCAACTGTCACCTCGAGGCCTGATAGTATTCGGTAGATCTCCAACCCCGCTCCATGTGAGATACTCCAATGTAACATTTGTTGGACGTGGTTATGAACAATCTAACACGACTCGCGAGAAGGCCTGTGTTGTTCGTGTTCTTGACCCCCATTTGTTCAGAAGGAACTAGCGCAGCCGACGACGTTCGCCCTTGGTGCCGTGATCGAAAGTGCCATAAACGTTGTACAGAGAAGGACCTACAGTCCCTCTGTCTATCCCACGCGTGGCATCGACTCGGCGCGCGTGGATAGGCGGCGTAGCATAGGCGGAGAGGAGAAAGGACTGGGGAAAAGCGATATTCCGTTAGATTTCATCAGCGTTGTCCCAAGGCACGCGCCCGCGATGGGAAGGGATGCTACGGGACTAGTTTACCGTGCGTACAACCCACTCGAACTTCGCAGAACCCGTCAGGTCTTCCCGAGCCTTGTCATTAGATTTCGTAAGACGCAGAAGCAAACCCGGAACCGAAGCTCAACCCCTAAGGAAGCAGTCTGAGAAGATTTAGTCTCAGCGTCATGTGGCCATCGGAAGGAGGTATGGGTATATTGCATGTCCTAACCAGATGGCTGACTGCTGCGAGCTCCAACGACTATTTGAGCTTCTTGATCAGCGAACCGCCCGACACATTGATTTACGTTTTTGGAGCCCACTCCAGGGTACAGTTCGATCTTGACATGGCCCACGTGGAAACGGTGCAAGGGTATTTCCAAGGACGTCGAAGAGCTTCGACCATTGAATATCCATGTCACAGTATTTGCGAGGAGGTAATCTTCCTTTGACACTCTTTGTCCCTTGATGGTCACCTAGCGCTCGGGTTAAGTCCCAGTCCTGTCAGGGCGACACCACTTTGTTGACGAGAGAAGTTCAGATAGGAAGCTCCCGCAAAGCGACTCACCCCAAGTATGTGCCGGTGACGATCATCCTGATGGATCTGGATAACGAATCATAGTTAGTTGGAGTATCGCTCATTTTCACTGCATTCGGGCACCGTTGTACCATAATCATTTCACAAGAGATGGTTCAGCCACAACCTGCCACTCCCAACTACATACTTTGATTCAAATACTAGGACTGGCTAGGACTGGGGTGGTTCCCAAGGCCCAAGGTCATGGGCACATCCACAACCGGCCTTCTGCGTTCTTCCATTGCTCAAAACCAATAGTCCAGAGTATGTTTTTTGGGCAACGACTGAAAATTTGACCTTTTGGAGTATCAAGTTCCGGAGTGGTCGTAGTCCTGTGTCGATGATTGACGGGTGACAATCGCAATCAGCCTGCAACCGCCACAAAGAATTTCCGGTGTCCGAGATGGCTATTTCAGATCTGAATGCTACATCCCGTTGATGAGAGGACTGGTATGGTGGCCGATACCCATCGAATCCCGGTGTCGCTCAGTTAAGATGTGGGATTCTTGTGAACAATCTTATATGCATGGAGCGGAAGGGCCGTGAATGCCGATGAGTTTTTTGGTTTCAGATGTCCGTCATGAGAACTCTCCGAATGTTCGGTCGATATCCA
Source organism: Leucoagaricus sp. SymC.cos (assembly GCA_001563735.1). NCBI lineage: Eukaryota > Fungi > Basidiomycota > Agaricomycetes > Agaricales > Agaricaceae > Leucoagaricus > Leucoagaricus sp. SymC.cos. The sequence goes on along the minus strand of KQ963445.1, from coordinate 44,223 downwards.
GGGCACCGTATATGTTGTGGTGGCCCAACGCACGAGGGAACTCCTGCAGGGTTTAGCGAGTTCTTGAAGATTCCCATGTCGACTTTTTGCAGCTCGATGGCTGTGAGACTGAGAGGTCAAGAGAACAATCAAGTTGCGATAGCACGCTATCCTACTAGCATCCAAGGCTCTCTTCCCACAAATTACTCGTTTCGATGTGGGCACAGATTGCTAATTACGACTGCACTGAGCGAGGTGAAATCGCCTTTGTTTAGGACAAACAAATGAATTGATTCATTCAAATACACAATGCCAAGCCTGACCAAACATAAGGCTTGATCATGGACGACTCGGAGTCGCCGCCTCAGCCCACAGAACAATCACCTCCCCCACCACCCGCGCAACACACCGGTTCGCCGACAGATTTTCTCAAAAACGTAGTTGGAAAGCGAGTAATAGTCCGTCTTTTGTCAGGAGTTGATTATCGAGGTATGCTACGACTGATCAGAGTGGCTGCGAGATTGAATCAACGCGTCTTCTTTTACAGGAGTCTTGTCGTGTCTCGATGGCTATATGAACATTGCGCTAGAGCAAACGGAGGAGCATGTCAATGGCGTTGTGACTAACAGATACGGGGACGCCTTCATTAGAGGGAATAATGGTATGTAATTCCCTTCCCATCTAACCGAGTCTCAACTTACGCTCTGCAAGTACTGTACATTTCGGCCGCAGAGCCGCTTTAGTACGTTCAGACGTAATGAAGCACATGTTCCAATTTCATCTTTACGCCAATTTCATACGACCTCGTGTTCAGCGAGTGTTCCTTCAAAAGCGCACGCTAACGAATTTACTTCAAATCCAAACACCTGACCTCCCCATTATCACGATTTCGGGATGGACGGTTTATCAGCCACTACTTATTGCCTCAACATTTCACCGAGGTACCTCATGCTCTTCCTTTCATGGACCACAACCGGGATTCAAACAAATGACCGCATTATTAGATTCTTAAGATTCTTAAAACATAAGTACATACGTTATTCATAATACAGCATATACGTTGAACCATTCAAAGACAGAAAATAGTCACGCAGCCGCAATAAGGTTAGTAGGTTGGAATAGAGCGATGCGCTCGACGGGAACAGGCTGGTGATCCTCCTCATCCATCCTCACGTAGCCGGTACCGGGCGGGAAGGGGCTCATCGTACGGGTGAGTTTGATATCCAGACCCTTGGGTCCGAAATAGCGGTGGCTCTCGAAAGTCCAGTCATCGACACCACGGATATTCTGCGCAATACCCTGGACGTAAAGTGCGACCCTCTTGTCGACATCAGGGCCCCACGAAGGCAAGGCCTCCACATTGGCGTTGAAGCTACGGACAACCTTCTGACCATACTTCAAGATCCAGTCCATAGCCTCCGGGAGACTGACGTTTTGCTCGCGCATGACCAATACGACGGAGTTGTGCCAGTTGAGTCCACGAGACCTCTCCATAGCGAGCGAGTAAACGTCCTGTTCTTCTTCAACGACCGCATCAGAGTTGAGACGAATAAATCAAACTTACGTTAATCAAAGCGATGAGCTCTGCGGCTTGATCTCTTAAAACGACGAAGATGGGGTGGTTGTAAACTTCTTCAGGGAGGTTGAGGCCGAATTCACACAGAGCGAGTGTCGGGTAACTTCCCGAAGTGTGGCGGCGAATGGGCAGATAATCGAAGAATCCACGAGATTTCTGGTACATACGATCCTCGGCTTCCTGGACGCCGTTCCTGCTGAATCCTTCCCAATCGTTAATGAAATGCTTGAGGCAGGGGTCGTTAGGGGCAACGATGGAGCGAGCGCGATTCCAAAAGCTGGAATTGCTATTAGTCGGCCGCCCAGACAAATGGTGGGAGGAAGCTCACTCTCTCGCTATAGCGCCAAGGCAGTGTTCTCTTTCCGGGCGGGGCTTTTCGGGGTTGCGGAACGCATCGTCGACAATATTACGCAAAGCGATGGCACCGGCGTGGGTCTCGATATCGGTATACTCGTCAAAGGTGAAGAAGAGGTTCATCAAGTCTGCACCCAAACGGATAATAACTGGAGTCATGTCAGTCAAGCACTCGTTTATACAACAAAGATCTTACCTTTCTCTCGTGGTGCGTAGGTGAGAGCACTAAGGAGGCCTAGAACATTGTTGAATGAAACCGTTATTGATATCGTAAGTGCAATACGCACTGAAGTCACCGGCACGGAAAGCCTCGAGTCCTCTTTGGTTGAACGGATTAAATGATTCGATCCATGCTGATGACTCGGCCTTGATTTCCTCATAGTGTTCACTGAGCAAGCGAGGCCAATGGAGCTCAGCAAGAAGGTCCGGAAGATAGTAAGATTCAGGGAGGTCGTAGGAGCGATCGGTGTTGGGCATGGTGGTGTAAGAGAAAATAGACTCAGAAAGTGGGGGGAAACTCGTAAGCTGGGATGGAGCTGAGGGAGAGTCTCGCTTTTAAGGCCGCAGGACCTTGAAGGTACGTCACTAGCATAGAAACCGATGACAGTAGATGCCGTTGTTGTAGGTCCACATCATGGACATTATATTTATCGACCTGTAGATCTGAAAAATTGTAGATGAAACAGGCGCATAAGTATGGTTAAATCGCTGTCGTCTACGTGTCACATTTTCCACATGCAGAACAACCCTACTTTCCTGGAAATACAAAGGGTTTTCCGTAAACACAGATCATGGCTAAGGTAATGCGTTATTTCCCCGTTAGTAATCCGATTGTCCCAGTGAAAGCCGAGCGCTCACAGTGCGTCTTGTCCAAAGCGTGAAACAGCCGATGAGGTTAGAAAGCCACGTTGAATCGTACTAGGCGTCACCTTCAAAAAGAGATGATCTTGAAAACTTCAAATTTACGTTGACATAGCTGAGCTCAACTTGGAAGGAGGGGTCCGAGATGGGAGATTGACGATCACGGGCATGGAGGACCCTTGCCTCATGGCAGACCTCAGGGCAAGCCGACGATTGGATTCCGACTTACAACTCGGCACGGGACTGAGATTCCCACATTACCATAATACATAGAAAACATCACAGGTATACGGGGAGTCAATCGGCAGAAATCGTCACCTGGATATGGAACGGATATGAAAGACTTTTCAGCCGCCCTCAATTCTCCTGTCTTTTTTTTACAGCAATGACTTTTCCCGTCATTCCCACATCTTATCACCACGTCGAGGACCCCCAAACCGCGGGAGAAATCCTATGGAGATCAGCGAGAGTGCTCCGGTCACTCAAGGCCCCAAGTCAACACAAGGGTCGGACTGACAAAATCGACCACGTTCCGAGCGTCCTGATCCGACGCAAATGAAGTGTTGGTGTTTGTAACCATTTAGGGCCTTTCTTTACCACAAGGTCGGCTCGTGACTAAGGCTCATGCTTCTTGTTGAGAGTTGGGACAGGCGTATGATGGTGGATGACGAGAGGACGGGATGTAATTGGATACGTGCGACTCCACATAGAATCACGACTACTCGGTGCTAAAGTTCCTAATTAGTCGACTTAGACATCACGCCGCTAAACCATCCATCTAATGGGAACATACCAGAACAACGGTCAGCCTCGTTACAAGAAGTCATTAAGCGGTACCACTGCGGTAGTTGTCAGCGTGGCGCCTTGGAAGCAGTCGCTGATTCCGATTCTAGCCATTGTTTGTTCTCGGTTCCTGTTCCTCTGTCACTGGTTTGCTTGTGATATGCAAATATAAGTTCGCCGCCTAAATAGTCAGACAACGCCAGTCATCCCAGAGAAAATTTAATATCTTCCCTAGCGCTCGAAGGGGGTATCAGACCTGACGACGTCTGAAACGAAAACGGCCTCTCAATGGAGTACCTGATTTCAGAAGCTGACTAGTAAAGGGCTAGAATATCCTATCAGGCCACATTGCTCAGGGAAGCTAGTCTCAGAGTGGCTGTAGTGCGACTCTTTGAACGTCAAAAGGCAACTGAGCAGAAGCTTTCAGATCCGGGGACCCTCAGATCTCCTCGCAAATCTTTACTGATTTAAGCATAGAAGCATAATGGGATCACTCTTACGGGAAAAGAGCAGGGCAAGCGTCAGAAAGTGTAGGAGAATGCAATCATTAACCCACCGTTGTGAGAGCGTAACTTAAGGCCTGTTCGGCAACAGTAATTTCCAGCCCAATTCCCCGCCAATTTGCAATCGAATCCGTTAGGTTTTGAAACTGAGGGAGCAAATTTGGCAGACAACAGTTTCAAAACCGTTGTTGCCGGAAAGGTCCTTAGTAAGGAAATCCCGCAGCCAAACGGACTCGAGCTTTGTCCCTTGGGTTTTGCTGCGTCTTCGAAAATAGCTCATCCAGTTCCTTATTTCATGATTGATCTCAGCTTGCCGATAATATGCTCAAACCAGTTCTGGGAAGGTACTGGGTGACTTGAGTATACTCAAGGAACTTGATCAGTGGGAGCGTTTGGACGGCATAGTCGGGCTGTAATGATGCACAAGGTAAGCAACGGGACAATGAATGCCAGACAAGTGAATCTCCGAACGTATTTTCACTGTGGGTGAAGTCAAGGGTGAGAATTAGACAAAGCCAATCTCTTCGTGTTCGAGGCCGGAATTCACCCAGCCTGGCCCTTCTTCAAGTTGATTCGACTGCTGATTTTATCTATTCATAGCCTGAAATAACGTTAATCTCAAGTCTGCAAGTCATCTTAAGCCCCATCACATGGGGTGTGATATGCAAACTTAAGTGGCCTCTTTTCGTCATTTCTGAGGCCATCGCTTTCATCAGTAGAACTGTAGTCGAGCCCTCACTTTTTCCAAAACCCCAAATGTGGCGACCAAGTTTGGGTCAAGCGTGGACATAGGATTATAGCATGGTGGGCACTGACTCGTAACTCCATGACACCAACCTGCCCATGCCAACCGGGCTCGGAACCTGTATCAAAAGGAGATATGAAGAGGAATTTTATCATAGAAGTCTGCTATGAGTGTGGTATTCTGGGATTATTTGTGGGTAGTCACCTGGGAGAAGTTAATCCCGTTTCGGGTGTGCCACAAACTGTTTAAAATGGATTAGTCAACTCATGGGTGAGCTTCGTGATCAGGTGGTGAAGAAAGGAGCGACTTGAGAAGCTCTTAATACATCATGCGAGCAAATTTCTTTTACCAAAGAAGTCACAGACTCGTGATACTGCCCACCATGTACTGTATAGATCAGAACGCCCATATAGGTTGTTTTGTGCGTGTCCGGTAATTAAACACTGAGTGGTAAGAAGGGTATCACAGATCATGTGCAATGCGGTCTGTGCATTATTATCCATGCACTTCATCGCTGTAATCCTGTTCAAGAGCAACATATAGCGATAAGGCAACTACCGTAATCAGCGAAGTGTGACTATCCGAGTAGTGCAAGACGAACCAGGCGAAAGAAGGTGAAACTGAAGCCGATGTGTCAAGATACAAATCTTGAGACCGTCAGCGCGTAGCAAAATGAACACCAGAACGCATTCATGGTCACATTAACATTAACTGTTTGTGTTAACAACTGATTGAATTACCTTACTTTCCCATTCATCTTTGACTTTCTTTTCAATGTAAAGCATATAGTAGAAAGGAACGGGTGGTCAAGGCTGCAATCTGATCCCCAAAGGCTCAGGCGGCGTCGAGATAGGTCTCCACTGGGACATTTATGTGCCTCGTACTGGCTACCATTCCATCCGAGAGATTTATGTGCATTGCATTATGACACGCAGCATGTAGAACGTAAGCGTTAGCCGGCCTTCTACTTAAGAGCCTGAAGTGAGCAACAGGTGGTATTATGCAAGAGAAATAAATCTAGAAACATCGCTACGAGGAAGTCGGAGCTGCAAAGGTTCACAGAGGGCACTGGTATCCCTTTTCAAATGAAGAATGACGGACCACTCAAGCTAAGCCAACAGTTTTAGACAGTATCTTGCTAAAAAGCTTCGGTGGTTAAAATCAAAGTGGAAACAATCGAATGCTCATGTGAGAGCTGTTCCCGTGTCATCTCTGATTCAGAGGCAATCCATGTTTAGAGCGACCTTGCCTTGTCGGGCACAATGAAAGGGCCGGTGTGCATGACAGCGGTGGAGACGAGTCTGCAACAATAGCAGGAGAAAACGGGGGTGAAAGGTGGCGAAGAACAGGAGGTTCCCCTTTCCGAGCGGCCCACATACGTCAAGTTCTGAAACATGCTTAACCCCGTTTGTCTTGGATTTCTTGACATTATCAAAACGTATCAGGGCCAACAATCCTAAAAAGCCACGTCCGGGACCAGCCCAAGAGTCTCATATTGCACAACCTTCCTCTAACAAGCTGTAATTTTCAACGTACTAGTGACGCTCGGTAAGTTATATGCACTGCATATGAACGAGGAAAAATGACAGTGGCCGCGAGACACATAGACTTCGGGTAGGCCGTGATGGTCGGCCGCCGCGTTGACAGGGCAATACGGCTGGGGTTAAGGACCGCCTTGAACACAGCGACAAGCGACCCAGAGAAGCGGCGACCTTGACGACCTTTTCCCTGACGCCAACGAGGGATAAGAGTGTGCATCGCTCTCGAGCAACTTGGCTAAGAAGAGGTTCGGCACGTTTTAACACGACTCGATAGCTCGGGTTCTTGTGCATGGACCTGAAAAGGTGGTCGAGGGTCTCAAGATGCGTAACTAATCATCGTGGAGAAACAACGCCAGTTTGGCCTGGCGTCCTGAACTATATTCATACTGAGGGTGGAACAATCAATGGGTTCTCTAATCGGTTTAGGCCATACAGATGATGATCCCGGACGTGTTTTGAGAGCTCAGGCTTAGGATAACCCCGAAGTACCACTCTTCTTCAAGTCTATGAAACGAATCTTAGTAACGAAAGCAATTACTCTAAAACAGATTTTTACGTTTCGGTATGTTGGGCCTAACGGCTTGTGCCCAGACAGTTTGGAAAGCACTAACGATTGATGATAAAATTGTGCGTATCGTAAAAATGAGAGGTGAGTGCGTACTTAGGCCCTCCTTGATCATTCACCTGACCGGGCTCAAGACTTCCAGTGTCAGCTCCGCAGCAGGGCGAAGCCGTCCCCCAAACTAAATTGAACATGAGCACTTCCCTCAAAGTCTAGTCTGCAAAAGGCACTTACTTGGACCTGCCGCCCATATTGCCCAGCCAATGTAAACGTCATTATCAGCTATGTATTGAATAAGATCCGTCACCGCCTGGAAGCATCCTTCATTGTTTCCTCCACCGAACTCTGTTATCATAGCCCTATGAAGTGAGTTAGATGATGGCCGGATAATGAGGATGACCGTGTCGCGAGACTAACTTCAAGCCGTTATCCTTTAACCATTGTGTGAGCGCTGCCAGATTTGAGGGCCCAGGTTGTGTGCATTGATCATGGCTCCCAGAGAAATCTTCATCTGACCTCCCGTCAGTGTGGGAGAAGCCTTGAATAGCCAGCTAGACGCACCCAAGTACTGTTAACGTGATTCTGGTGAGTCTCTCTTTCTGACCGCGAGAATAACACCCACTTCATGGATATCTATTGCAGTGTTATTCAAGGGGTCGACCAGCTGATTCATGAGATCGCTAGATGGCTCATCTCCGTTACCAGTGACTTGTGTCCAGGAATGACCACCAGTGAAGCCGTTGCCAGGTGCTAGAATGAGTTGATTGGCCCCCGCCGCTCTTATTCCGTCAATAGCGGCTTGGTCGTTCTTCAGGATAAGGTCTGTCGGCTGATGTAGGATAGGTGGCGAATGAGGTCAGGGAACTACAGATTTGACGTAGCTTTCGTACCATGGTGTGTGGCTCATTGTTGATGCCGAAGACAACTTTCGGATTATATACAAAGCGGCCAGCGAGTTCTTGCCAGAAATCTTTGAACTGATCTGTGGTAGCAGCATTCGAGTCTGTTGTGTCGCCAATGATCTAAGAAGGGAACGGTAATAAGGGTCTCTGAAGTGCTGGTTGGTTGACTTACGGAGCCTGAGAACGGTTGGCTGGATGGGTCACTAATGTCATTTTTGAGTAGGTCTCCTTCGTTTCCATATACTAAAACAGCACCTCACCCGTATCGCATATAATTGTGGGGGTCAAGCAAAGCATACGCGCCCTTTGTATCCGTGATATAGTTTATGGCGTCGGCGAACTCATTAAAGTACTGTCATACGTTGAGCAGCGGAAGTTAGTTAGCAAAAGTCCGACTTCACTGTTTCGTTAAATGTGCTGCCTAGCCCTGTAGCAAGAGGGCACATGCGTTCCATGAGAAATGTAACACGGAAGAAATTTATTTTTTCTCGATCAACAAAGATATCGACAGTGCTCTGGAAAAGGTATGAGCACTTGTATCCCGAAAGTCAACCCAGGTTGGCGAACCGTGTTAATGAAAGCGTAGTCGACGTTGAAACGTCCAGGTAAACCAAACCCTGTATTATTGGGGGAAAAGACGCCAAATTCACCGCCAGACTAGAGTCCGAGTTCAGCAACAACCTAAAGGACTGATTGATGAAATATATCGTGCCTCATTCACGCCGGCATACAGAATCTTCCCCCCAGCTGCCGTGAATAAACCTGCCGCAAGAAGAGTGACTGTAGAAGAGGTCAACATCGTTGGTCAGGATGGTAACGTTGCGAGACATGAGCACATGAGCAGTCTTTTGTACAGTTTCTGTGGGTAAATCGTTCTCGAAGTGTCGTAGAGACACTAAAGATATCTTTGGAAGCCGGAGGAATGTCGGCGGCGGGGAAGCTCAGTGTTCGGCTGCGCTTCATGTCAAGCGCACGTCGGGTTTACTTGTTTCACAAGGCTCCACGCAGGAAGCTCGTAAGTGGAGATCATAAAGGGTAACAGGGCAACCATGGTCGAGTCTTGAGCCTATTTTTTTCCTTTTTTCTCTCCAATCAACCGTCACGAGTTCTGACCGAGTTTCATCCTACCCGGAAGTTTTTCATGAAGAGAGGAAAATGTCATGCCGATACGTCTTGAACATGTTCATCGAACCAACATCATTCAATAGAAATAGTGTAGCATACAGACGTGAGTATTCTGCTCCAAGAACGAATGGAAGGTGGACAATTGTCGGACAAGTGTTACAGTGTTGCAGTCCAGATCAGTATTGCGGCATTTACCGAATGTCACGAGGACGCGCGTCAAAACATGTCGCTAAAGATGTGCTATGGTGCAGGGCACCTAAACGCCACTAATTTGGTGCAGTGGCCATCTCGCTAGATGACTCAGTCATAAATAATAAATAAAGCGGAATATTTTCCAGAGAATTCCAAGAGCAATTTGACAATGCTTTTAGTCATTTCAATGGTCAAGGAGAGCCAAAGAAGGTGAAAATACCCTTTTATGGGGCAGCTGTACTTTCACTTGGGCAATTGACGCCCAATCATAAGTGATTAGTAACGAATCTATATCTGGATATGAATACCATATATGGTATGGCTTGATTAATCTGGCCATCTTGTGGGAAGATCGGAGAAATAACCTGCCCAATTTTGACCCAATCAAAAATCCCCCTGGACAAAATGTTCAGCTTGCCAAAAGAAACGTGTTCGCCAGAGAACTAAGAAATCTAACCCAAATTACAGGCGCTATCCCATTCGCACAAAAGTAGTGGTGTTTAGGTGAACCGCACCAGTCTCCCGCAGACTAAACTATGTTGTCTTTTATGGAGGTGCCTCAGGGACAGCACGCGTCGCAACATGACACTCACGGCGCCACTTTGCTCAGATTTCGAACTTTTGAACACGCTAGAATCATCAATCACATTAATACTTTTACTTTGGTTTAGTTAAGAACATGACCCCCTGGCAGGTCTTTGCTCCGTGTTCGACATTGTCAGGAGGTTGTGATCGCCACTTACTGGGTTGGTTCTGCCGATACAATCGCAGGGTCTGTGAAGCGATTAGACTATCCTAGTCGAAATGCAAAAGCTTATAGGACTGAGGACAGGTTGCTTCCGGTGAATTTCCTTCAGCCGGCGATTTCCGCTCTACTCCACCGATTCTCATGAGATCGAAAACCTACAACTTTGGGAGAAGACGTTTGGACGATTGACGCCCAATTCAGCCCCCTACTCCGTTATCTCAAGATCATGTTACAGGAAGAGCTCTGCTGATACAACTTGACAGTTTCCAACAAGTCCAGGGCGTAGACCTTGCCGCGGAGTTTGGGCATTGCAAGAAACCCGTACTTGGACGGCCCTCGCATTTATTACCCCCCTCGGATAACATCTACTCGGTAACCTTTTCACGATAGATGAGGGAAGAGGTTTATACCTATGCTTCTGATGGCTTTTCCCGGGACAGATTTCGATTTTGCGTGCGTTTATGCCTTATGTGAACAAACGGTCGTGAGAGTACAGTAATCAGCGGTGCAGAGCTTCTCCTGTCACACCGGGCAGCGGGGAAGCGGGACCGGGCCCACAGTAACAAACTGGTCCATTACAACTTCCTTCCGAGTCGGACATGGCCCGGAACGCTCCTTAGCCCACTTAGGTGACCCGTGACGGGCGATATCAGAATTCGTGAACACGGGGCGTCTCGTGCCAACTAGTCTTTCTGACGTTAGTCAAAACGTCTACGATTTTCGAGAATGCCCATTTCGTCTATGGTAGATTAGATCCTTGAATCCACGCTAGCGGAACTGTGCTGCTTTCGTACCAATGGTGAACGGGGACATCATCGAAGGCTGACGATGTCGCCACATATATCATGTACGAAAACGTAAGAATAGATGACCATTTGAAAAGGTTACCGAATAACACGAGGATCAAGGAAATGGACAAGAGCACTACGTTTTTTGAGAACTCTTGCTTGTTCAGAGCAAGGCATCATTTCGAATTTGCACCCTGCCACAAATATGTAAATCTCAACGTGAGCGTCATTAAATATCAAAGTCCAGCTCTCCTACTAAATCAAGCTCTAGTGTCGTTTGGTGGGTTGTGCGCCCTCATACGCCACAGGCATGATTGTAGTAGTAGGGCCTGTATGTAATACCCTGCTGATTTGGAAGGCCAGAGCCCAAATATCATGGACATTGAATCATGTATTGCGTCCTGAACAGGAAACAAAGTTTATTTTGCTCGGACGGCGTGGAGACAATGAGTCGTAAAAGCACGTACGTCAACATTAATGTCCGTTTTTGTTACCGTTTCAATCGAAATCACCGGTTAACAGAAGCCCTAGAACATTATTAGTCTGGTTTTGGGCACTGATGTAGATTATTGGTTACCGAGCTACCGCGCTTCGACCTGGGAGGAAACTCTGAGAAATGGTGTCCTCAAAGCTCAAAAATCTCAAAGTCTGGATTTCCTGTACGAGTATCAGAAGATCATAACGTGCAGATACGGCTCGCGTCAGGTAGGCTGTGCAACTTGCGACAGAAATGAGGAGTGCGTCAAGTAATGATTGAAATCTTGGACACACTTGGAGGACTGGGTAATGGTGTAAGCTGGATTCCAGAATACCGGTCAATGCGAGGAAGGAAAGGTCTTGAATGTGCTGAATTACCCACGTCTGGTAAGACATGTGCATATCGCTAACCATTGCCAAAAGAACTAGAAGGGAAAGTCATAAGAACTGTACAAAGAATATGCGTTACACGTGTATGAATCAACTTTGGGAGATGCTGACAACCACCAAGGCCGCCGTGAGGCTGGCGAGGAGTCCGCCTCCTGCGCGATGTTACGATTTATACACGGGGAAATGGGAACAAATAAGACAGATAGTTAGAACGCTGGTGCACTCACGGATGCATTGATTGTGGATGAACTTGTCCACAAGCTGTTGCGTACTCCATCCTCATCGAGCATTGGTTAAGGCGATGAAGGTTCCCAATGGCGCATCTATTGAATTAAAGACTTTTCTCTCGATATCGAAATGAAGTACTATATCGCTACGGCAATCATCACGTCAGTAGAGCCAGCGCTCAGTAGCCCTGTTACGAATTCTCCCAGGCTCCTAAACTCAAGGGATGATCTATCGCTGGGTAGTTGCGCGACAAAGATTATCACCAAAGTATAGTGTCATTCCTGCCAATACGCTAGGCTGGTGCAAGCCCAGAGTCTCGAATGCCGCAATAGACCCGAATTCAAGAATCTTTAATGATCAAGATAATCAAGACGTCCAACAACGTGGATATGCGATTTCAAGTAAGATCGCGGGCTTCTTCAACGTGTCAAGGATGCCCATGGCAGGCGTACATAGTGAAGACTGTATGCGCACTTTTAAGCACCCACAGGAAGAAGACCTGACCAAACCGTCAGAATGAATGTTGCTGAAGTGGCGATTTGTCGCGACTACGGTGTGTCAGGCGGGTAGTAAAGTACTTGAATTTTCACGATTCTGAGAAGCCCGCTCGCAAGCAGAATTCCAATAAGATCGAACAGAGCTCGCCCGCATCGTTTCAAGCGCGCACCGGGCGCTTAGTGGACCTTGAATTTGAGAAGTGAAAGGTGGCTTGGGAACGGTGAAAAGCAGCAACTCAAGTCAATATTCATATAAGCTCAAATGGCGCGAAGACGACATCGAATGAGGGTTATGCGAAAAACACAATTTCGACGTCCATCGTGTCCGTGCCGAATCGATGATCCTGAGTAGATGAGATGGAATTCTGGTATAAATGGAGGGGAGCCGGAGGAGAAGATGGAGATAAATCGTTGTCCTCTATACTCCCTTTCCCGTTGCAGAACTCAAGAGCGAGTAACATCTGAGTTGGGACTTGGCTGGGACCGTGAAAACCGTCAGAGTCCAGACTCACCACCATGGTCCATCACGTGCAGGCTTACTTTGATGGCAGTGTTATTTTTGGAAAACATATGAACAAAGCGTGACAATGTCACAATGAAGTCACTCGGTTCGTTGCAGCATACTCCTGGTGGCAACACTCTTTACCCTCCTCCAGGCAAGCGACATGGATCAGACGCCCACCCAGCTATTCGACTCGTACGAAGCTGACTTTCAGCTTCTCATATCAAGTATCAAGGACAAGCTCGAAGGCAGTGGAAGGATTTTGCAAGGAGGTGCGTTGTTCGAGGAGCTGCGGAATTAATGAACTCATGTGGGGCAGAACAAAAGAAAGCGGCCCTGAGGAAGGTGGAAATTGAGCTGGATGAAGCAGATGATATCGTGAGTCTTCAACTGCCTCTCAGTCTGACAATCTGCAGATTGGTAACATTATCAGATTTCTCAACTGGAAATTGAAATACATGGAATACCCACGTCGATCCGCGGCCAATATACCACTAGACTGAGGCAAACGAAGGCAGAGTTGACAAGATACCGGAAGATTTCCAAGGAGTCCCATACACAGGTCGCTCGGACAGATCTTCTAGGGGGGTTCAAGAGCCACGGCAGTGCAGGAACATCAGACGACCCGTACGCTGAACGCAGCGACCGAACGAGATTGTTGGCCGGTACAGAAGTCCTGGACGACGGAAACAGGAGACTAGCAGATTCGACACGGATAGCTTTAGAAACCGAGTCCTATGGTGCTGACATCTTGAGAGGTCTAAGAGGCCAGAGGGAGCAAATAGAGAATGCGCGTGATACAGTGAGTTGCTGTTGATGGATTCTAGAATCTATGTGCTAATACTCTATGCTTCGTACTAGCTACGAAGTGCAGATAACAACATTGACAGGTCGTCTGGGAAAATTCAGACGATGATACGCCAGTGAGTACTACCTTTGCTGTGAGTATCATTCCGTTTATTGATGTGATGTCAACAGGTCGTCCAAGCAGCGGGTTATACTGATTTTGATCGGGGTGTTATTTGTGGTGCTTGTCGGGGTTATTTTGTATTTCAAACTAGTGCGATGATATTATGTACTGTAGCGCCGTGTGATACTTATATTTCTACACCTACCATTCATCCTCTAAGACTTGACACTCTTCCTGTCTTCCTAGTCGCTGGCCTCGACCTCTCCCCTTATGCTTTCCTCTCTTGGGGTTGTGGACCCTTTCGACTCCAATCACCGCTTGGTGTCCTCGCCTTTGTACACGACACCAACACTATCCTTCCAGCGGCTGATGCTAGTCATCTATGGCTGCGCCTCACTCGTTACTTCTCTAGTTTTTGAGTCTGTAGTGCTTCGTCAGGGAAATATGTATGTCCCTGACCCACCCTAGCGCGTTAATGAAGCTAACCACGTCCCACCACAGCTGGTTTTCGTTCTTTACTCACCTTACTTTCATCGGACTAATCGCTTACCTTGTCGTATCCACGTACCACGGATTCAAATACAAGCCTTCACCGTCTTCTTCCTACACTTACCCCCTTCAACAATGGCCTCAGTCACTACAAGTATTGCATGTTCTACTACTGAGCACCGTCACCACACTCCGTGCGTCATGCAGCCGGATCTTCCCCTCTTTCTGCCATTCATCACTCAGTTCAACAGCATTTCTTGTTACCATCTGCTACTGGGTCCTACTTCTCTCCCCTACAACGTTCTCAACACCGTATAGAAGTAGGCAACGTCTCCCCGAAATCATGACGCTTGTTTAATCTATTGACAGCATGGTCTTCCATTTCTTTCCATATGTTCAACTCGGTGGTCGCTCTCCTTGAAATCATAACCACTAACATTCCTCCGTTGCCTTGGATGACGCTTCCCGCTTGCCTGTTGGTTTTACTCGCTTACCTGGGTATGGCATATATTACTCACGCCAGTCAGGGCGTCTACCGTACGTTCAATCCTTACGAAAGGTATCGCAGTTTGGCTCCAAATCTGACATCCAGCTTGATAGCATACGCGTTTCTCGATCCTCACATCCAACATAGCAAGCTCGCGGCGTATATCTGTGGTATCGCCCTCGCTGAAGTGATCATATTCATCCTTGTACGCTACGCCATCATTCTTCGCGACAAGATTTCAAAATTCGGATTATGCCACGAGGGAGATACCCAACCATCGAAGGAAGGGTTGGATGAATGGGAAGAAGTTCACTGGAATGATGTAGAACATCCACGAAAGAGCGCTGGGAATACCGCTGGAGGGACTGACTCGGAGAGGTCAGAAACGGATGAGAACTGCATAGGGGTTGCTGTATAATTGCACTTGTATGATGGATTTCTTCTGATCATCTCCTTATCCCAGCCACTCTGCCGCTTCGTCATGTTCATCTTTGATGCTTCTTATGTTCCGTTTTTTGACAGCCTGCATCAGGCTCATCGCTTCGATCTTATAATGACTTACCTACACTGCTGATGATCAAACTACCACATTTGTTGAGGGTGACATGGACTTTTTCCAGTATGGATGAGCCCCTTGTGTTTACGCTTTTTATTTTACGTAGTATTGATGGGCGGTGGTCGGCTCGTTCATATCACCAAGCTTCATTGAAATTTTAGTTGGATTCCATCTTGTCAATCATTCTTGATAGCACACGGTGTACTTGGATTGACGCAATTGAGGCGTATCATCCAAGTATTGATAAACACTCAAACAACCTACTACCGTTCTTACAGCCTTGGGACTCCGTTGGTAATTTCTCTCCACGCAGTATAACCCCCCCTTCTTTGTCCTGTTGAACAGCCACGTGAACTTTGAGAATATCGACAAGCCAAGTCAGAAATGGCCTGTCAGCTTTTGATGTCACTTCTATAATGACGTTCAGGTTCAACGATTATGATGAGATAGTGATGCCAAAGACGTTGCGGTACAACTCAAAAACATAATCCGAGGTCTCATCGTGCCCCACTCGTATCAGCACGGCAACTTCTTCGGATCGAGGTATAATTGGGCATTTGAAGGGTTCAGGATGTCTAGGAATGATAGCCGTAACTCGTCTAATGGAATAGGTTTGACAGGGTGAAACTCACGAGATGACTTCTTTGCCTTGGTATTCATTATTCGGTGTGATTGGGTGTCCTTTCTCATCGAGCTCCGGCATCACGTTGAAGCACGCGAGGATACAGGCAGCGCTCAACCAAAAGCTAGCTAGACCCACGCTACTGCCGGGACAAATCCTATATGAAAACAATCTATTTCAGTGATTGCATATCCATTGTTTGGGAAAGCCTGCCTGCGATCAAAGTCAAAGTCCTCACAACTTCGGGATCAGGTATGGGTTTGTCGAGATTGAGCAGACACGACGATGTAAGGAAATACATTGAGTCAAGTCTAGAACGCTCTGGGAATATTTTCTCGCTGGGCATTATGACCCTACACCATCCCATCAGTAACAAGACTCATTAGCAATCGGCCAAATTTCAGAATCGATAACTGACCAACAATTGCCTATAATGATCGCACCTTTGGGTATGAAGTAACCTTTGTTTGTGTCCTCATCTGAAATCGTGAGGCAATCCCGTAGGGACGACAGGTTTCCAATGTACAACTCTTTGGACACTGCGTTGAGGTAAGGAAGTTTGCTTCATGGTCAAGTTCAGGAAGACGGTTCGGTCCAATGGTTGTGTCTAGCTCTGCTTGTGCCAGGGAAAAAGAGGAGAACAACAACAAAGGTGATGTAGTGGAAGAGTCGGTGCCGCCTAAGTGCGTGTAAGTTATCAATCTTAAACGCAGATTCTGGATTGTACCTGTAGAGAACATTCCACCGATGTTCTCAATTATCCGCTCAAGCCGCTCCTTATCGTTAATTTCCGCTATCTCCTCCAAACTTTGCGACAGAAATGAAGGTTTCACACTGGTGCCGCCTACTTAGGTTCAATGTGATCATCAACTTTTCAAGATTGATCAGTGAATCATGCTTACTAAAACATCCTTTGCGGCCGTAAATGGTTTTTCAAAGAACCACGCAAAAGTATTCTTCCACTCCTTGTTTTCTCTCTGGAATTTGCTCCCAGGGAACCACTTTGGTAGGTATCTGAGTGCAGATATCACATCCACTGCGTATATCCCAGGAACCACGGCAAATGTAAGACAGTGCATTCCCTCCTCAGCAAACGTAGTCCATGGGTCATTCACCCACTTAATAGAAAGGCCATATGTAAGAGACAGGATACTACCACCAACCCAACTGCAATCGTGAGTAGATTGACTTTCTATCATCGAAAGTAAGGATCATGTCAAGACTCACTTGCGGATGTGCACCAGAAGGTCTTCAAGGGTCGCGAGAAGGTTCTGTAAGAGAGACTTAACAACTGGAGAAGATGGACCTCTGGTCTAGTACTGTGAGATGCCTGACCATGATCCTGCTACAGGCACGTAGGTTTTAGCGAGGTAGACGAGCGTGATGAGCGTGGACAAGCGTGAACCAAGCGTGAACAAGCATGAACAGGCGTGATTCCTAACTCGAGCTAGCGTGAATGTAAGTGTGGATAAGCATGAATCTCAGCGTGAATAAGCATGACTCTAAGCATGAGCCAATGCGTGAATGAACATGGACCTGGTGTGAGTCCAAGCGTGATTGAGCGCGAGTTGAAATGGCATCAAGCGTGAGTTGCATCAGAAAAGCGTGAAATATGTCTGACCAAGCGTGAGTTGCCGGCACAAGCGTGGATTCTTCATGCCTCAACTGCTTTGCAGAGTGATTTATGTTTCAGGCGTGAACTAGCATGAATAAGCGTGGAAGCGTGAATCTGGCGGGAGCTGAAAGCGTGATGGCCTAAGGCAGGCGTGAAGATGAATCTTTATCTTATCTCTCTGTAGAAGAATATTGATCCAGCCATTTATCCACTCAATCTTGGCTGATTTCTTTAATGCATACTCTCTGATTTGAATGAAATATCCAATCCTCCCGAATCTGAATGATCGCGGAATGCTAAGTTGCTCAATCATGAAATCTTCGTCGATTTGATTTTATCTAACAGAACATCGTTTAGGAACCCAAGCGTGAAGGACCCTTCACGCTTGTCACGCTTCACACTTGGTGATCCCGCTAAAACCGCCCCTCTGTTACCCTCTCGCCATTCTTTACCATACAAAAGAGTCGCCAGTCGCAATCCTGTCCTGGCTCAATAAACTATCCTTTAAACAAGGTAGTCTCCGTTCACAGTTCATAAGCCATCGTCCGACGATACTGACTTGATCATATATTGGAACGCTTCTCGAGAATATTGTTGCAAGACTCAAATGAGTTGAGGATTATGAATGGTGTGCCAGCAGCATCGATGTAAACTATGTCCGAGTCTGTGACAACGTCTATTCAAGTCCGAAGTCTACTAGCACTGTTTAAAACATGCTCGCACTAAGTTCCTGTGAGTATTTCGCAAGCTTCTCGTATACATGACGTGAAGGGATATCAAATATGTCTCCGATAAGAGGCAGTCACTTTGGGTCAGGAGGATACCTCCTCTTTGATTTCTTCAAAGCAATTATGATCAGAGGGACTGATAAAGCGACCAGTGTGAATTGGTTCATGACAATAGACTTGCTCTTAAGAGGTTTGAAAGAGTTATTGAAGTTGAGAAAATATCTTATATGAAGATTTCTGCGGCAAATGACCTCTCTTTCTGGAAGAGGTCCGTGAAGGGCGCTAGGCCCATGGCAGGGGGAATTGTTCTTGAGCGTGGAGTGATACTTGATTCGAAGGTGAATCCGGATAGTTGCGTCAGCGGGACGTCAAACCTTTTTAGCAGAAGACTACGGGTACATTCGAGGACAAGCAAATCCAACTAGTTTTATATCTCGATAACTAGTCGTTGGATTTTTTCGAAACTCTGGAGCCGTACTCAGGTCTTGGAAAAAAGCCGAAAAACACAGTTCTAAAGTTTTTCCCACGCGCTTTTGGTTCCTTTCATAAATTTTTGGAAATTTTTTGTTATGTATTGAGCAAGATACTGTTGTTCTGATTGACAATAACACCAAGGAGCATCATCACACTTTGTGAGACAGCACAAGGACCCTTCTGTTTATGAACTGCCCAGGCCGCTGCTTTCCCTGTTAAGCCAACATGATATGCGCTCATGAAATGCCATGACCGATTAATGAATGGACAAATGTCATTGATTGGACAGGCATCAAAGGCATTGATTACAGCAGTCTTTGCCCGCTCCAGGTTGGCTTCTGGGACTAGTCTGTACCAAAACTTAACCCACTCCCAGTATCGAAAGAATTAAAGATTTAAAACATGAGTTCAAAGCAGTAAAGAACAATGTTGCAGAAGTCTATAGGATTAAGCTCACAATGAAATTTTGGGATGAAAATGCATTCATGCTCAACATCTCGGATGACCTTTTCATATTCAGTGGTGATCTGGGACTGGTTCCGCAGGCCTGAGATGTTTTGTTTGAGCTTCTTTTTGCCCATTGATGACAAGAGGTCTGGAGAAAAGGGGGAAAATGTTCAATATTTTCCACAGCAACCGCTCGTCAATTCTTTTCATACTCTAGGATCATACTCGGCCTTTCAAACGGAAGCGATTGCGCTATTTTTCTGAATTTATATCAATTTATTTGACATCCATTCATAAATTCGGGCCTATTTCCTTAAATAGACTTTTGCAGGTGAACCGCCCGATAGATTTCTTGCATTCTAGGCTCGTTTGAAAGCCCTTGTCAAGAGCTATCAAATGAACCCACTTTCACACGGAGTTATAAAAACCCATATAGGTAGTTGGCTTTGCGTGTCCTCAACTGTAGGTGGGTCAGTGGCTATCATTAGCCCGATTAGTCGGTGTAGCAAAGATCAGAATCCATCACTAAGGTCTCTTGGATTATGTTATTGATTATTGACACGACTGACAGGGACTCGACAAACACAAATCTCATTGAACGTTCAAGCTATCCACTACAAAATACGTAGGATGGCGTGTGGAAAGAAGTTATGAGGCTGTATTATTATTGTTAAACTACTAGGGTCATTGGCCCTTATGAGCTGGTTGAGCTACAGCTTAGTCAGTTACGGTTTCGATGATTCAGCTGAGAAACACAAGAACAGCATTGGCTCGGCTAATTGCGGTTCAAACCCGGCCCTTAACGTCACTAGGATTTGGTAATCACGGCAGAGCAACACTTTATCCTGGAATCCTTACTTCTGATAATGTCAGGGTGGGTCATCATGTGCGGGGAATCCGTTGGTGTAGCTTTATACTTGATATATTTACCTTTAATCTTTTTGGTGACCCACACCATGTTAATAGACTGTCATTTTTCGTTGCCACGCCCTGCATTTTTGTCTCTCTTACGATGCCTATGCCTGGTTCGTGGTCATCGCTTTACATCCGATATCATGTTAGATCAAAGAAGGTCAAGGTGGCTGGGCCACTACTTAAGTATATACTATCATGTGGAGCGACGCTGTCTTCCGCAGCGGTGGCGTCGTAAACTTAAATCACGGGATTTCTCAATCTGGTACAGTATGAAGTTAAAAGTATTAAAATATTGATTCGGAATTGAATATCCGTTGAATGTAGTGTAGAAATTGCGCATTTTTGGCCTCAGGGGTTCAATGCCAGGCTTTTCGTGTTAAATACTACCACAAAATTTATCTTTTTCTATATCATCAGAGATTCCACCTCAGGTGAATTCAGACTGAATCTGAAATGTAGGCAGCGGATTCCAAAAGCAAGGTGGCTGCCTGTGAGCCCAGTAATTTACAAGGAGTCTGTATTCAACTATGATAGAAAAACCTTGACAACTCAAATATATTCCAAGGCCTCATCATATCCTTCCCGTATTAGCATGGCAAATTCTTCGGACCGAGGTACAATACGGCATTTGAAGGGTTCGGGGTGCCTGAAGGTTGTAACTACCGTCCAACTGATGAAATTATTATGGGAGAGGGTAACCCATGATACGATTTCCTTCCCTTGATACTCAACATTTGGTGGAATAGGCTCTCCTTTCTCTTTGAGCTCTGGCATCACATTGAAGCATGCGAGAATGCAAGCAGCACTCAGCTAGAAGCTTGCGAGCCCAATACTAATGCCAGGACAAATTCTTCATGGTGACAATCAGCCATGATATCTCAAACAATACAACCACTTTTCTGCGAGGCTTACCTTCGGCCATATCCAAATGTACACACAGCTTCTGGATTGGGAATACTCTTGTCGGGGTTGACTTGACCACACGGTGTGAGGAAGCGCGTTGGATCGAATTGAAAAGGCTCTGGGAATATTTTCTCGTCGTGCATTATGCCAGTGGCCCTACATTCTTCGTCAATAATGGACCGACGTTCTATACATATCCTATACATATCCTATACTCACCAGCTGTTCCCCATGATGATCGCTCCTTTAGGTATGTAGTATCCCCTGTAGACATCCACTTCCGAGGCCATGTGAGGCGGTCCAGTCGGGACGACGGGCTTCCAGCGTAACAACCCCTTGAGTACAGCCTTGAGGTAGGGAAGACTTGCTTTATCACTAAGCTCGGGAAGACGATTAGGTCCTATGACAGCATCAATCTCTACTTGTGCCTTCTCTTGCACCTCAGGGAACAGTAGAAGAATGGCAATGAAATTGGTGACTGCAGTGACAGATGTATCTGTACCGCCTACAGGAAATGAGCATTGTCTCCTTTACAGAACTTGAGTGCTTACCTGCACTAAACATGCCGCTGATGTTCTCAATCACCTGCTCGAGCCGTTCCTTAGCAGGGCTATCTGCTATCTCTTCCAAGCTTCGTGAGAGGAACGAAGGTTTGACAGTGCCGTCCATCTATGCTCACAATAAGATCTGCTCACGGGTGATTCAATATATCACATTTACCATGCCTTTCTTGGCAGCCTTAAATGGCACTTCGAAAAATCGCGCGAAAGTCTTCTTCCATTCCTTGGCTTCTCTCTGGAACCCCGCTCCAGGGAACCACGCCGGAAGATATTTCAGTGCAGGTATCACATCAACTGCGTACTTTCCTGGCGCTGCAGCGGACGTCAGAGAGTGCATGCCCTGCTCAGCCAACTTGATCCACGGGTCATTCACTCGCTTGATGGGAAAACCATATGCGAGAGACAAAATACTACCACCGACACCACTATTTTGCTGGATAAATCGTTCAAGGATACAGAGGGTTTTGAAAACTCACTTGCGGATATGGATTTGGAATTCGTCCGGGGTCGTGAGCAAATTTGGCATAAGCGATTTGTGAACAAAGTCCGTGATGGCGGAGAAGATGGGTTTCTGATCTGAGGATGTGAGATGTTTTACCATGATCCTTCGACCCTCTCGCCACTCTTCACCATAAGGGAGCATGGCGAAGAGGCGTCGACCATCTATCCTGTATGAACTGGGTGAGAAATATATCGCAGAAATATCTACGCTTACAATTCATAAGCCATCGTCTGGTGATACCGACTTGAGTAGATATTCGAACGTTTTTAGAGGAGATCATTGCAAGCCTCTAACGAGTTGAGGACAATAAACGGTGTACCAGCGGCATCGATGTAAATAATGTCCGAGTCTAGGAGAAGATCAGATTTGATTCTACCAGTGTTGTTTCCCGCAGAACTTTCGCACCTAAATCCTTCGAATATTGCGCAAACTTCTCGTATGCATGGCGCAGAGGAATGTCAAGCAAGTTTCCGATAAGAGGAAGGCGCCTTGGTCCAGGAGGATACCTCTTCTTTGATCGCGTCAAGATATAGACGATCAGAGGAATGGATAGAGCAATTAGTGTGTTCTGGTGCATGAAGAAAAATCACTGCCGAGGAGTCTTCGAGGTGGAAGCTATCGATGGTGAAAGTACTTCAAGCAGCTTATAGGCATACTTCCGGCGCTGGACAAGCACCGGATGAAGGGTCTTTCTAGGAAAAGTAATGCTATGGCATGAGGAATGATTCTCGGAAAGGAAGCGATACATGACTTGAAGAGAGTAGCAGAAAACGTGTCCTCGTTTCCGGACCATATTGCTAGAGAGACGCCAGTTTCTCCGGTAATGAGAGCCACTAGATAGCTTACCGGATATCAGTCCTTGTCGCTGTAGGGTACATCGTCAAAAAGAGATTCCCACGTCGGATCATACGCAAAATAGTTACATATCTCACGTCCAGAACTATGTGAGTACGCACTTAAAGATTCCGCCTGACAATTGATTTTGATTTTTTCAAGTAATGACTCCAGTACATCATTTGGCGAATTCACTCTCCGTTTCATTCTTCTATCTTGTGGCAATGTCCTGCTCTCGACATTGCCGAAATTCCACTTACAACATACTGGCCTTTTGGACTTTAGGACTGCGGACACCTGGAAAGTCAGATGCCTTGGCTGTGCTAGGAGTGGAGCCGTATTGCACGCTAGAAGCTGGCTAACGACAATCGAGACATGTAGCTGAACCTTATATAACATGAGGGACTTCTCCCTTTTGGTCCCCAACCCACTCCCTCATTCTTGTGTACTATTTCCCTCATTTCTGAGACCGAGTGGTCTTCACTCATTTCAATCTACCAGTCCTTACCTTGTTGAAAGAGGTAGATCAATTCTACTCTGGCAGTTCGTCCTGTTAACATGAAATGCACAGAATGAAGGCATTATATTCATTGATTGTGCTGCTCAGTACCATCGTGTTCGCCGTTGCTGCGCCATACCCTAAACAAATCGACACGAATGAAGTTGTCGCCGTAAACCGAGACCTCGAGCCACTGACACAAGAACAACTAGCCTCCAAACGACGCATTCCTACTCGCTTTCGTGCTATAGCCAAACGCGCACGGACAAGGAAATGCCCTGGCGCTAGGCCCCTCCTCCCTGAGGAGAATGAAGGTGTCCGTGAAACGGATGCTACAGGCGAGAACCCCAGCAACACACCACTCAACCCGAACACCAGCAGCGGCGATAGCAGGAAAGACGTGACAGGCCATCATATTCAAAATGGTGGTGATAATCGTCGAGTACAGAAACACAAGAAACCTGCCCCTAAGAAGCCGAAGAAGAAGAAGCCGAAGAAGACACATAAGGAAGAGGATTCCGATTATACCAACAGTGATACTGGGTCCGACGATGACCCATCAACAGATAATGAGTCGGAGGATGCGAATGGGACTGACAGAGATTAGTCTGGTTTTGGAGTTTGAATAACTTTTCTTTGCATCTTCCCCTTTCTTTTTGGTTCCTCTATTTTCTTACGTTGGACATTTTGTAGATCAACTTCAAGTTGTGTGGCGTTGACTTCTATTTATACCCGAAAACATCGTCATGAAATTTGTCACTTCATCATTATGTCTCAATGCTTTTTCGTTGCATGGGTGGACTTCCAATGATTGGTTCCTGCGGCTATAGTACGGAGATTACAGGTGGTGTATCGATGCGAAAGGGACCCTAGCTGGAGCGCTAGACGATGCACCCAAATATATGAGTGGAACAGATCCGTAGTCATATCGGTCACGCCAAGATATGCTAATGAATTCCAGAACGATTTCTTGTCCTGGGAAAAATACATAAAGCTTGTCCGTTGGCCTATGAAAGCCCTTTCCCGAGTACCGCGCTTATAAACATCCCTACTCTCCTGTTCACGCTTCCGGTTAGGCTCTTTGTTCGCTGGCAACGATCGTCGGCACAACACTGACTTCACGGACAACAGACATGCAAATTACCCATACATTACTCGCCTTTATGAGCGCCTCCGCGGCCTTAGTCGCTGCAGCCCCTAAGAAAGCGGGAGGACCCCGTAGCACCGACGTCGACGGCATTCCAAAGAAGAGACTTGTGGAAAGCGTCGTAATACCTCGGAGGCCAACCACCATTCTCAACAACCGTCGGCCTGTTCCAGCCCGCTTCCGCTCATTAGAGGAGAGGCGCCTAGCGAGACGCGAGGAGATGAAGAAGAAACAACATAAAAAGCAAAAGAAGCCGAAGAAACACAAAAAGCACAAAGGGAAGAAGGTAGACCCGGAGGAGTCGGGAGACGATGACCCAGATTCAGGAGATATAGATGAGTCTGGGGAAGATGACTTGACGGATGAGTCGGGCAGAGACGATATACCTGATGACACGAACTCGGGCGACACGAACTCGGGGGATACAGACTCGAGCCGCGAAGACTAGGGTGGATCTTGTCAGACGACAAATCACTAAACGAGACATTGGAGGATGGGCTTTCGCGTGGAAGCTGTGGCAAAGACTGGATTAGCAAAAGACACATTTTTTACTCAATGAGCGGCGACTCCTAAAATTTAGGGCGAACGACGAACAATTTCAGTGCCTATACATATGTTCGTATGCAGTCATCATGAGCCAGTTACAACACACTTGCGTTTAGACTTCGGGTAATAAGTCTGAGATGATGGTCTATTGACAGGTGCCTTCGTCATGCGGTGCGGGATCGATTTTCGTTAGCTACTTCCCGAGTCCCATCCCATCAATCTTGCTTGGCTTGTCAAGCCCTTGTCCTTCCCTTCTGATAAACGAACGAAGAATGATGGATGGGCACCTTACCAAAAGCTGCAGGTATGAAACTATCTCGTTGAACCAAACAATCGAACTCGAAATCAATTCATTAATCATTTGGGCCACGATTGAAGAACAACAAATGATTCAAATACTTCGTCCATTCTTCGACAACAGCTGGAACACACCCTATCCAAAGGTAAACATTGAAAGACTACAGTAAACGAGCATAGACGAGCACTCACAATGCAAGCAATCATAATTCTCGTGGGATGGATCAACCAGATTCTGAGTATGAGCATCTGGTCGTTGAAGAGCCATATTCCAAATGTCCATATAAAACCACGTCGCTCTATCCGAAGACGAAACGCCATTGGTCAATTGTTCACGAGAAGCAATCGCTTGTTTCCATTCGGCATTGTGTGCTTCAAACCGGTCCCAATCCCACCTAGAGCGAACAAGCTTTTGCTGCTGATCGAGCGTTGACAATTCCAGCGCCTCTCTTATATTCGACATGGCGATTTTTGCAGTTGACCCATCGGAGTAGGGAGAGGTGTAAAATGTCTCTGCATCAACGAAGAGTCTGGATTTGGTGTCCCCGTCTACTTGAGCAGCGATCGTCGAATTGACGCGGAATTTCTGATAGAAAGCAGAGGAGGAACAGCCAGGATGACCAGGAGCAGTAGCTCGATAAAAGATGGAGAGCTTTGGAATGGGATCCAATTTCGACATGACAAGGTCAATCTACAAACGCCTCATTAATCAATCCGAACATTTATTTAGAAAGACCAATGCACACCATTCGTCTAAAAGCAATCGTCACTCTCAACTGTTGCTCAGGTACCCCTCCCGTATTCGGGAGCATATACCACGTCCCACGAGACCACTACCCAAAGTTATCATCAGCCCATCCAACCGAAAAAAGTCATGGATAACGACTCACATGAGCCCCCGTACTCAAAACGAGTATCGTGTCCTCTGTAACGCCATCCTCTCCTCGTTCTCGTGCCGCATCCTTTACAAAACTCTCCCAGCCCTCAAAATACTCAAAAATGTCATACCAAGGAAAATCAGGTTTAGCTCCTAACGGAATGCTAAACTCTCGTACTTCTTTCTCGCCAATAAGAATATGGTTATCGATCTTGGTATAAATCGGCCGTCGGAGGCGAGAGTCGGGTACACCTGCCCGGTCTTTCAAGTACGCAGTCATTTGATCTCCCGGTCGCAGAATAAATTGATGTAGCCGTTTATGCGAATACGAAGGAAGATGGGACGGATCCTCCGTAACACGTATATCCGCTTGGGCCAGAGCATACTCGACCCACTGAAACTGTTGTCTCGTTATCGAATCTCCATGCTCAATGAGCACGTACTATCAGAATTTGTAGCACGAACCACAACGCACCTCCAGAAAAAATCAACCCCCCGGGACATTTCAACAACCTAACCACAAACTCAATCGCATCCCACGTTCCCAACCTCCCCTTTCTCGGCTTCCAAACCCAATTCATCACCTGCACCAACCTCTCCTCCTGCGCTTTATGGAACGCATTCCGATCTGAATCTTCTGCCCGTTTATTCTCTTCGCTCCCGCACATCTTGAAAACACCACGATGGCTAGGTGGATATTCTCTTTTGATATCGGCTAGTGTACGAAAAGGAGGTTCGCGAGGTTTCCATGAACCGATCATGCATTCGTTCGGCTCGCAGAGGGTGTTTGAATCGTTCTCTGAATCCTTGTCTTGCTCTGTTAGGATTTCAGTACTATCATCGGAAGGAAACTGCGCAATCCCCTTGGATCCTTTTGGGTAGGATATGAAATCGTCAGGTAGATAAGGGGAGAGTTCCGAGATATACGAAGTATCATAGTACAACAGAACCAAAGGAACGCAGAGAACCAGCAAGAATAAGAGACACAGTAAGCGTTTCCTTCGACCTCCGGGGAATAGCTTGGGCATCGAAGGAGGACAAGCGTGTGTCTTACTGCATACTTGACGCCGCCAAGCTTCAAACAGTGTTCCATCAGTCACAACCGCGGCACATGGGTCAGAAATAACCATTAGGAACGGAGCGGCGATTGAGAGCTCCTAAATCTATCACATGTACTGTATACTCCTATCATCAATTCATCAAATTCTGATGAGCCGTCCTTATTCCTCACGTCGACGTCAATGTACAAGAAACATGCATTAATCAGAAAAACTATCATAGGTAAGCTAAAGTCCTTTTAAAGATCTACTCCGATATTACACATAAAGTATATAACACACTCTTGAGTGATTAGGTATCTACATGGTTTTCACATCCGAAGTCTTCATAAATACAATACCAAATTTCAAAAATCGAATCCAAAAATCGAGTCCAAAAAATAAGTACAAATGTGATGTCCAAATCGAAGATCGAAGAACTGACGAAAAAACAACAGAAAGTCGAAGTCGAAAAATAATAATAATCAAAGGCACGCGCGATGAGATGCTCTAAGGACGCGGCAACGAAATACTATCGGAAGATGTCTACCTCCCTGTGCCTGAACCTGTTTCTTCACCAAGGCCTCCATCTTGACACGGCTCTTCCTAACATCATCATCTTTCATCTTCACACCATTTGCGAGAGAGAGAAAAGCATCTGGAGTTGAAGGCAGACGGCTCGGTGGTGGTTGAAGAAGGTGTGTGAGAACGGTATCGGGTGATGTGGCGTTGAGGAGTTGAGAACGACAGCAAGACATGATTGCACATCCAACGCGGAGGAGGAATGGGATACCTGAAAATGTGATTAGTCGAATGGTGATACGAGATGTATTGGACTGGGACATACCCTCGAAGAGGAATAGATCCCATACCCTGTTGACATAATCCGGCGGAAGAGTGCTAACGAACAGAGTCGAGAACCTAACCGAATAACATCAGCCACCGAGGACGAACCAGTCAGGGAAAAACAACTTACCAAGGTCCACAAATAGCAGTAGGCTCAATCCCCATGTCCATAAACAACTTCTTCCCCAACAGCGCATCATTACTCTCCAACGTGCGACTAAACAACGTCGCATCAACCTCCAACTGCGTCGTACTAGTCGAAAAATACGGGCGAATATGCGCATCCATAATCGAGACAAAAATCCAGAACGCGTCTTCTTCAGGAGCATGGAGTAACAACTGCCCAGCAATCAACGTCAACCCTTCACACGAGCGTTAAACGATACTCATAAACAAAGCAAGGTTTTTTAAACACTCACCAGTCGTATACCTCACATCCGGCACCATAGTCAAATATGCCTGCAACAACGCAAGCACCGGCCCCCTCTTCCCCTGCAAATGCACCTGTTCCTGAAAACACCTCAAAATATCCTCCTCAATCTTCTCCGCAACTCGAATCCTCTCCCTCATCCCAAGTTGAAAATACACCCCGGGCACAACTTTCGCCTTCCCATCCGTCAAATGTGACCATACAAGATACCTAACAGATGAAGGTACACCTTCATGTATCAACCTTTTCACTTTCTTACTTTTGCGGGATTGGGAGGGTGGGATAGAGGAGATGAGCGACATCCATTTGGATTCGCGGTGACGGTGAGCTATCATGTCTGATTCGGTTTCGGTGGTGCGAGGAGGGAGGGGAATGGGAGCGGGAGTGGTAGTCATAGCTTGAGAGAGTGATGGACGTGGTGGCCAGGATGATGATGGGCCGTCTCCTGTAGGCGATCGAGGGCCGTTGAGTGGGCTAGCAGGACTGGCAGCTCTTTGTGGATGGAATACACCTTCGGGCGGTTGAATATCAACACTAGCGTTTCCACGTCCGAGAACACCCGAATCTTCACTCGATCTCGATTGTTGGAATTGGAGCGTAGGCCGGACGAGCTCGAAATCAAGATCTTGTACTTGAACAGTCGATGCACTACGATTGTATGAATGATCCTTGACCGGCGATGTGAGCGGTACAGTAGTGCTAGTCGAAACTTCATCATTCTTGCTACGATTCCTCCTCAGATTAGGCAACGACAACTTCGTTCTAAGCGAAGGTTGACGATGAGAAACATTATGAATCGGAGGCGAAGTTGACATCGGTGGGGGACTAGCTTGCGAACGCAGTTGAGCATCATTAGCCTCATGTGACCATCTGGGTTTACGGCCATTTAAAGGATTCGGTAGCGCGTCCGACGACGAGGGAGACATATCTGGATTCGTGACCGTCAACGAAGGTCTAGACAAAACCGCATCATTCAACGTCGACCTAGACGTGATCTGCCTCAACGCAGGCGGAGGCTGTAAACCACTCGGGCCGGGTAAACTCGCATTCGCACGTGCAGGAGACGAGGGTGGTGGTTGATTCGGAAGGAACGAATGTGCAAGGGGACTCGAAGGAGGTTTAGCATTGTTGTTCGGACCTGGTCTGAGTAGCGATGATCCGGCGGTATTCAAAGGTGACGGTCGTAGGGGGGACAACCTCGAATTCGATGGGCTCGGTCCAGATATATGTCCTTGTGACAGAGACGATCTAACACTCGATCTTGAATTCGTTCTTAGATTTTGAAGGCTCGCTCGAACGTCATTGACAGATGGGGTTCCAATAAGCGCGGGTGCACCATCCTCTCGACTAAAAACATTCAAACATCAGTGTCTCATTCCCTCTCCCTCTCAGAGCAGTGTATGAAAACTCACCTAACAGGTAACGGAACTTCAATCTGCGTCGTATGCGAATGGAAAGACGAAAAACTCCTACTCCTCGGTCTAACACCAGGTTTCTTCGGAAAGAAATTTGCTCTCGGAATCACACCTCCACTTATACTACTCGCGTTCGAAACCTCTCCATCTGAAACGCCGCTGGCCGCAGAACCCCCAAACGCAGGTGAACTCGTCGCAGACCTGGGCGAAGGCGGAACGCTACCACCACCACCAGGACAGAGAGAACTGGATCCACCAGGCCCACTTCCCTCAATGACACCTGGCAACGTTGCCGTCATCGGAGGAGGCTGAACAACAAATTGCGGCGGTGGCGGTCCTCCATACTGTTGCTGTCGCGGAGGAACAACCTGTCTCGGCGGAGGCGGTTCAACACTAAACGAAATCGGCACCGGTCCAACACTCTCACTCAACTCCACCTCCAAACATCCATATATCGTCAGACCGCCATTGGCAAGTAACCGAGGTCTCATAGCTGCAGATGTAACACCATTCATGGCCATATGCATCACTTCGAATAAGCTCCTCTTCTGCAATGGTGATAAAGGTGGTGGTGATAAGACGGAAGTAACAGGAGTCATATCTTCTTGTGTGGTAGCTGCAAACGGATTCTGCAGAGGAGCAAGAAGAGAATCAGTAGTTGACGACTGCTGATACATCGACCCTCGAATGAACATCGGACCCATAGTCTCCGTTTGCGGTGGTTTCGGAGCATTCGGATGAGGAAGGAAAAGCGAACGACGTTGATTAGTTCCTGGAATCATCGCACCTCCACCTTCACGTAAATCCGCAAGTGTGGTAGCACGTTGACTTGAACGTAAATGAGTAGGTGAGGAGGTAGATGTGGTGATGGGTGAGGAAGGAGAGGTTGGTGACATGGGCGAAGTAGTAGGTGAAGTGGGTGATAAAGGGGAAGCGAATGGTGGACCAGAGGGGACTATCGGGCTTGGTGGGCCGTCGTTACTCGTGTTGAGGACATCTGGAGGCATTTCGAGCTCCGATGCATTTGAGGCGTTTGATGGCGTTCGTGTCCTTGTATGCTGGGTTTGTCCTCGTGTTGCAGCTTGCACTGACTCGGATAAGATGATCGTTCCTTTCGAGGTGTCAAAAGCGGTATCGGCAGCGTCATGTGTATATTCCGTTTCGAATGTCATTTCTTGAACTACGCTTGATGGTATGTCTTCTTCGTCCTCTACAACAATATCTTTCAACGTCTCGCCACCTTCACCTCCCTCTACTTCTCCTTCCACTCCCTCTCCTTCCTTCTTCCCGACCTCTTCCTCTCTACTAGATACCCAGTCAGAAGACCCTGAGGAACGATTAATCATCACCTTTTGCCTAAGCGCGCTAGCCATTCCGCTCTTGAACGACGTCAACGCAGTGGGCATAAATAAAGACGTTGTAGGTGTCGCACTCGAGGTCGAAGCGAAAGTAGGATCGGAGGATGATGAAATCGGCGTTGCCCACGTGGTATGCAACAGCGGGGATCGAGATTGTCGCTGTTGGGATGCGAGTTCAAGAGGTGCTGGGCGGAGATGTTTCGAGGAGGATTCACCAGTCTCTTCTTGAACTGGCGAGTCGGAAAGCGGATGAGCTGGCACCGTCGTGTCATCGTGACGCTCGCCAATAGGTGAACTACCTTCCGCCTCAGCAACCTCCGAAATTCGACTGTAAATCGATACTTCAGAGTCCACTGACAGGCGAAAATCGGCAGGCCTCAGTATCCTCGAAGCCTCACTCGACCGCCTGAGCGACTCTCTCGTAGCCTGATCAAGGACCATGTCATGCTGGAGGTTGACGCCCGTAGGTGGTTGAGGGAAAAACAGTTCTTGTCTCGATCGACGCGTCGATTCACGTTCACCGCGTTCCGAGGGGCCAGACGACAATTCAGTGGACTTTTGAGAAGTGGTAGAAGAGACAGAAGAGGCAGTAAGACTCTTTCGGAGCGCTTCACTACTCTTTCGTGAATCTATACCAGGTGTATTAGCTCCGCTTCCTGACCCACTTCCCAGTCGACTCGCGCTCGCACTATCCCTCTCAATAACAGACGCTGAAGCCGATACGGCCGCGGACATAGATACTGACGCTGAAACTTCACTGGCTGCAAAAACTAGATCTATGCTAGGTCGTGAGTCGGGAATAGGCGGTGGCGGTGGATGTTGATCATGAACATGACTATCCCAGTCCCTCGCTGAGACCCTTGACCCAACTGACGACCTCCCTCTGGACATCGTGCCAATAGTGGATCCGCTGAGCATAGACGCTCTCGAATATCGATAATCATCGTAAATATCCCCTGCACCCTCCCAAGAACTTTGAGATTGGACAGATGGTCGACGCGAAGAGAGGGAGAAATGTTGATGGTTTGGAGGTGGGGAGAGGGAGGCAGAGGAGTTGGGAGAGGTAGGAGAGTGCGATGGCGAGGAACGCGAGGGCAGAGTGACGGTTTGAGTATGCGAGTGCGAGGGGTCGCCCTGAGTGTGGGGAAGAGAATGAGGAGCATCTGTGGTAGCGGATTGAGGCGTAGGCGGCTCGACTTGAGCAACATTGGGCGGAGAAGCCTCAGCCTCCTCAGGATCATCATACAGCAACCCTTCAACCGCACTCTCCTCATCATATTGTAC
>KQ963439.1:8928-25801 GCA_001563735.1 Leucoagaricus sp. SymC.cos | reverse complement strand
ACCTCATAGTTCAGATCAATGCTATCAATGATGAAAACCTATAATGAAGTAATCATCTTCATGAAAGATGGGAACAATGAGAAACCAAAGCTTTTGAGCTTCAAGAAGCAGCTCAGCAAGCTATAGAGTTGGAAGAACTAATCTACTCAGAACTTTAGGATCAACCTAATCTTACTCTGGGAGATATGATATCAGGCATGGATAAAGAAAATCTACTAGTTGAAATAACCAATGAGATCATAGATTCAATTAAATTAGAATATGATAATAATCCTATATTTAGTAAAGAAATCACTGAATAAACATAAAGACTTTACTATCAGTAATAGTGGTATTATATGAAAAAGAATTAACATAGAATAGAAAGCAGTCTGTATTCCTAATGATTGAGAGACTATTACACAGCTGCTTAATAAAGTACATAAAATCATTGGTTACTTTGGAGACTAATATACTGAGAAATATCTTTGTTGATAGTATTAGTGGCTGAAGCTAGTAAAAGATTGCAGAGAATTCTGTAGATTCTGTGAAATGTGTGCCTATACCAAGGTGCCAACTACAAAACCAAGAAGCAAAATACACCTCCTCCCTATTCCCACTAAACTATAGGATTCTATTAGAATGAACTTTATTAGTCTATTTTCTGAATTAAAGGGACATAATTATCTATGGATCATGATCTGCTGTATGACTAGCATGGTGCACTTGATACTAGTGCATATGTGAATGAGCACATCTGAACTGTCATGAATATATATGAAGAAGATAGTCTATTTGCATGGACTACCAAGCTTGATAGTAAGTAATCGTGACTTGAAGTTTATATCTATATAGTAGAAAGAACTTTATAAATTATTAGGAACTAAGCTCCTAATGTCCACATTCTTCCATCCACAGACTGATGGACAGACTGAATGAGTAAACAGGAATATTGGACAAATATTCTGCATGACTGTAAGCTATGACCAAAAGAACTGGGTAGAAAAAGTACTCTTAACCAAGTTTGTGATAAACTCTAGTATATCTGTGTTAACAGAATATGCACAATTCAAATTGAATGATGGCTACATGCCTAGTATGATAAGAGAAGTTAGAGATGACAACTTATTCCCTCAAGAAATCAAAAAATTCACCAAAGCAGCCCTAATAAATATGACAGCAGCATATAATGTAATTATTGAATTGAGAGTGCTCCAAACCCAACAAGCAAATAAATGCAGATTATCTAAACCTGATCTCAAGGTCAATGTCCTTGTATACCTAGTAACAAAAAACTTGAACCTGCCCAAGAGAAAGTTTAGTAAATTATGTCCTAAATATATAGAACTATTTAGGATAGTAGAGACAAGGCCCAAATCTTCAAATTATTGCCTCAAGCTACTGCCAGCACTAAAAAAATGTAAAATATACTCTATATTTCATGTGTTGTTACTAAGGTTCTATAATATATCAAATAATATATTATTCTCTAACTGAACTAAGCCTGAACCATATGATTTCAGAATCAATAATGAACATAAATGGTTCATTGATGAATTGATTGGCTATAGGTTTAATGGTCATAATAATAAGAACCTTGAATTCAAGGTTTGCTGGAGTACTGGCAACATGACTTGGGAGCTATATCAAGCTTGCAAGGATCTCACAGCTCTTGATAGATATATAGAACTCAGAGGAGTATCCAAGATTGCTCAATTGTCCTAGATCAGGAGTTGACTGATTGGAAAAATAGCTGGATTGCCATATAGGAAACTTATATCAACAAGCCTGAATTCAGTTATCCATCACATATTGAGGCAAATGTTATTATTTGCTCTTCAAGTTCTAACCTACCATGCAACCATCACTATAAATCTCAATAAATGCTGAAAAACACCATATCCACTAGTAGCATATAACAACAACATGCTAGAGCAGGGTCCTAGTGACTCTGCAACTATGGAGAACTCATAAAGTTCTGAAGATGAGAGGCTGATGGACATGACATTGGATTTGAGTACTGCTAGATATGGTGAACAGGCAAGTGGCCAATTAATAGCTCTATAATAGCTATATCTGCTACTACAGTAAATCAATCTAATAATGCATAGATATTCATACCCACCATACTTTAGACAGCCAATTTACAGATACCCATACCTGTACCAGCCATTTCAGCTATTTATGTCTCTACTACCAACAGTTGATCAATTGTTATACTATCAACACACAAATGCTGCTCCATTACCCATAAATGCTTTCAAGAATACACAAGCACCCTCAATATAACAGTCATGGCCACAGAGGATTAACACAAATCCTCCACAGAGTCCAAAAAAATTCATGCCACCCATACTGGAGAATAGAACAGCTCTGAGTAGAGACAAGGGCAAAGGTAAGGCTCAAGAGGAGCCTTTCAAATGTAAAACCAACTGGGAACAGGAGGAAACACAAATCCTCATTCACCAAATAATTGATGCAGAGGTCCTAATGGACCTCATATATCAACTCAAGTTCAATGACCTTTGACATTTCACATGCATAGAGATATTCTCTATTATACTGGCTAAATTAGCTAGCCTGACTGAACAATGCACATTCTATGAACACTACACAAACAAATTGAAGAGTCAAATACAAGAACTGACCCAATAAGAAGACAATGAACATCCTGCTAAACACAGGAATATTTCACAATCAATGAGGCCTACTAATAAAGAAGAGGAAAAATTCAAATTTAACTATCAGCCAATTATTGCAGCATCAATCCTACCACTACCAACAGCCCCAGCAACACAGTTAAGGAGCAACTCTACTCCTTCACAATAAAAGCAAGTAATAAGGAGCATCCAGTCTCTTTCATCATGTCTAACCAGAAAACAGCCATCTCCTTCAGCTGTCACATCATCATCTTGACAGCAGCTTACTCTATCATGCCATCCACCACTGCCACTGCAGATGGAGGTAGACATGCTACTATATGACAAGGTTCCATCAAGAGAACCTCAACCAAAACTAGATTACTTTGCTAGATTGGAATTTAGTGCTCCTATTTGGATAACACCTCCTGAATCAGTTGATTCAGAACCTACAGTGTTACAAGATCAATTGACACCTATCCCCACTTTCAGTCTTTCAGATGACTCTGAGGACTATGAATCTTCTGATGATGATGTGGCTATCATTGGTAAAGATAAGAAAGCCAAGAAGAACAAGAAGAGTAAGTGGCTTCTATCCAAGATAGCCAGACTCTCAAATAACCAAGAGGTGAATGGAGTAATTCCAGATATGTGGGGAGTCTCTCCCTATAATAGTGCTGAAGTGCCCATATGCAACAATTGCTTACATGGAGCTCTAACATTCTGTATATATTATAGTCAGAAGATGAACATTGTATGAGCAAGTTACAAGGCTCAGTTGGTATCTGACCAAGAAGCCAATAGAGAAGGTTTTAGGTATACTACCATACTGAAACACAACCTCCTATACAAGTCCCCTTATGGATTACCTATGACCCCACAACAGGTGTCCAACCTGATTGATTTTGTGTAAAATACATGAAATTCTATAAACCAGCAAGTAAATGCATTCCTTCTACTTTAGGAGCTATACTATGTAGCTTGATTAACCATTGCCACTCATTGAGATAACTCAATAAACTATATTATAAACCAATGTGGATACAATGCTAAAGTTAGACTAGAAGACATACTGCAGAAGTTATTCTGCTTTGAATAACCACTATGATGATTAGTGCTATGTCAAGGAGGAATGATAATAGTGTCCTGGGACCAGCATGGATTCAGCTTATCTACCCTATCTCTGCTGGAGTTCTTTGACTTTGACACAGTAGCCCTCTGGTTCCTTCTCTATTGCAATCTTGAGGCATCTAATACAATAAATGGCATTCTATTCAAAGCACAACAGTTGATACACCATCAGTGCTTAGTGGGATATGCCATCTGCCAAGCTCTTGCTCCTGACAGTGGAGTCACTTCATCATTTATGAGAATGATGGCTATATTCCATTCTATGTCAGGACTTTATCAAGAAATGGTCAAAGAATACAATAAGCATCACTCTGACACTCCATTCCAAGCACAACCCAGGCCTACTTATTCACTTAAGCCTGTTATCATGTAACCCTCACAGGCTCACAACTTGAGCCTGCATGACATTAGATGAATCTTGATATATAACAGAATATCCATATTCTGGATTGATTATGCCTACTTGTATGGTCTTTGGTATATGAACCATGCATACTGAGGAGATACTATCAGTTGTAATCTATACAATTACTGCAACAATGAGTGACTCCACCTTCTGATGTGAAATGAAGTCCTGCTAGCAATTTCTGAATAGAATGGGTAGAAACACCCATCTAATGAGAACCTTTGATACTTTTGGCTATTCAAAGAGAAATACACCATCCAATATCAATGTCCTGAATCCTAGTTCTATTGTGGCTGGCTGAAAATTGGGAAATCCCCCTTCATCACTTATCTCAATCTGCAACAATACTCTACTAATCACCCATCCTTCTCTGCTAACTCACTCAATTTACTGTTAACAGTTCAAACTAAACTGTCTATTGCACAATTATTATCCTTGGATGTTGAGACTTCAATGGTCAAGGCTGGACCATTAGCCTCAATCCTCAGAGAAGATGGAGCATTGTTTACAGACATGGTTCCTAAAGGGGCCAATGCTCCTTCTGAGAACATAGGAAGGGTTAACACTCTCTCTACTCCAACAAGGTCTATAGATTTTGACTAGCCCACATTTCTAGATAACAGTGAACTCATGCCACAAGGACCCACTCCTGCTCCTCAATAATCACTTTCCTGATCAATTCCATATTGTATCATCATCATCATTATTACCATCATCATCATTATCATCATTATTATCATCATCATCATCATATCCCTCCCCCTAACCTGTCAAGATATCATATTTTGACTGTTCACTCTTTATTGCCACTTGAGAATACTAATCCTCTCATCAATTTAAACTTAGACCATATACTATGGTCTCAATGGGGATGTGTAAGAGTTGTACCCTTATTACAGACTTTTATTACTTTTATTCTTTTATTTAATTTATCATGCCAGACTACTACTCCCATCATTTACATAATTATACTTCATGTAATGCTAGTCAGCATCCCTACTCAGGAGCTGACCTTAAACATACACTACAAAGTACATACCCAATATGACACAGGATTATTGTACTTAAATGTGACTTAAGATTTAGTTCTGATATCCATAAGACAAAGCCTTACAGAGAAGGTACACATTGAAGTTTCAATTCATCTAACTAGTGAGGTGACAAAAAATTTGGAGTGCAAATCTGATTTGTTTCTTCTTCCCTTTAAGAGTAACAAAGTAATCTAGCTCTTTTAAAAGATCTTTTCTCTTATTAGTAGAGAGAGATAAAGTTAAACCAATGATATCAACCTTGATTCCAATAATGGTCAAAACAGGTCCCCACAATTATTTGGTCTTCTTGTGTAGAATTTCAAGCTTGTCCCAAAGAAGGAGAAGACAAACTTGTTTTACTGGATACTATGCATTGTAAGGTTGATAATATGTTATTTTTGACTGAAATTTGAGAGAAAAGATGTTATTAATATAGGAAAAGAGATCTTTAATATTGTGCAAGTCTTGAGCAATCCATGATATAGCAGATAAAAAGGAGATGAAGCAATCCCCTGACCTTTGACCACCAAAAGAATTACAATAATCAATATAATGAAGTCTATCAATTATATTAACTTATTTGGCTTGCTAAAGAGAGTACATAGGAATGAGGTGGTAAGCCTCTGTAATATCACTCTTGAACATCACTAATTTTCATCTTTTGGTAGTTTACAATATATTCAAAGTATGAGTTCTTCCAAATTTACTATATTATCTATAGAAAAAGAATAATTATGTGCATTCATCATTGAGTTTACTGAGAAAGGTCCAGCACTCTGGTCAGTTACCAACTGTAATTTGTCTGAATCTGGTTTGAGTATGGTAAAGCTGGGCATCACATACATTCTGAGCAGGAGATCTTGGCCAAAGACTGCTAAAAACCTTCTTTTTTGAATTTTCTCATCATACTAATGTTGTAAAAACTCTGCTTTGGCTAGATTCTTTGGTATAGGTCTTGCTTTATCATAAGTTTTAGAGTAGCCTTCCTTTTGAATATCAGTCCAAGGCTAAAATCTCTCCTGGAAGCTGTGGCAAAGAGATTCAGTAAACTCATAATTAGAATGTGTGATAAGATAGCTTTTGAAAATATCAATATTGATAGAAGTTACTATACAAAAGAGGTTGGGATAATTATAGACAGTTTGAGATAATAAATGATTAGATAAAAGTCAAAGAGCATGAGGGAGAGGTTCAGCTTCATATGACCAGTCCATGACATTTGGACATGAGCTTATATTTTTTGACCAACAGTTGAATCTCAGATATTTCAGTTTAATTTTGAGATGTTTGTTCTCCTTTAGAACATGTAGCTTTATCATGTCCATCTTCTCTGCATTGTTAACACATATGTCAGTATTAGCATAGTGAGTCTGGACACCCACTAGATGTTATGATCAGTGAGACTTCATTTTTATATCTGGATAGTGACATCATTCTTCATCTAGATACATCTATCTTTCTCTCTAATGACTCTATGTTTGATTCCTCCTTCTACTTTTGATCTGTTCCCATATATAGCACAGATCTCTTCCTGATATGTAGTATACATTCACTTCTCTTTGTCTGTGGTGCCTGACCCCATCTAGTGCAGTGCTTGACCTCTTCAAAGTCTATAGTCCTGACCATGCTCTGCATTCTTAGTTCTCTCTCTTACACCCTAGTACAGTTCTTACCTTTACCCTAGACCAAGTCGTCATCTATAGTTGGTAGTACCATTTTCATATATAAAGCCAATGTATTAGTAGGTATAACTCCAAGTTATATACTAGTTTATATTATGCATAATTCTCTTATGTGAATATTTTAGTTGAGCTCTCATCAGTTGCTCTCTTGAACTCTGCTTGTGTCTACTTATATATAAGTATTTACAGTGCATGTAACCTTTGCATGTTACACTCTGCTCTAGGCTAGACCTTTGTCACTAGAGTGTGTGGTAAGGTCTGCCAAGTCTTCCAGATAGGCTGAATAGCAATAATATAAGTATATAACTTCCTTTGTAAACCTCCACATGCATCATATTCTTGGACTCCATAGGGCTCTATGCTTTATTGCTAGGCAACCCTATACTGCAGGCTCTATACTATTATTGCTAGGCTCTCTGTACTGATTGGCTCTACACTCTATCACTAAGCTCCCAATTACAAGTAGACTCTATACTACAGTCACTAGACTCTCTACACTATTCTTGTCACCCATACAAGAGGGTCCATCCAACCTTTAACAATGACTGTCTAGTTCAGGATGTTAACAAGAGTTATAATTCAACATATCTCTGCTAAGTCCCTATCATCCTATATACTCTGTATATCACTGTAGAAAAAGTCAAACTGAGGTCACTGACTTATCCAACCTGAATCCACTACTCCAAATCCCATTGTTCTTCCACTATTGCCTTCTATACCCATTCCAACTCTTCTTTATCTTCCTAGACAACTACTTCAACCTTGACCTTCAATAATCTAAACTAACATCTTGATCCTGTATGTCTTGCTTCACAATACTATCTCAACTCACACTCTTATTGCTTACACACTCTACTTCCTCAGAAGCTCCATACTCCTCCACATCCAAATAAAGAAAACAAGCCAGAGAATGTTGAAAGAATTCTCTACTACTCAGTTCATCATCAGAAGAAACAACTGCCACATTGACTACCTACACCACTTCACCTTTCCCTAAACCCTTACCTAAACTCCCAGATACCTTACCCTCCTTTGACTTGCCTACAATTACTTCCTCTAGTAAAGAAAAAGAAAGACTATCTTTAGAGTCACTTGAATCTGAACTATCCAAAACACAATTTCAAGTACTGGAACAATTTACTCTTAAAGAAGAAGATAAATTTGAAAAGACAGTTGCTAAGATCCAAACCCAGGACCCTGCCCAACTCAATAATACTATCACCTTCTACAAGAACAAACACATACTCACCACCCTCAAAGAATGAGTATATGAGTATCTCATACAACAAAGATCATTCATTGTAGACAAACTCTTCAATATCTCAAAGCTTGATCTCAACTCAGTACAACAATAACTATACTACATCAAAACCCAAGCTGCTAATACTGCTCTCATCCCATTTGAACAAACTATCCAAGAACAACTCAAGAATAGAGAAAGTGCTCTTAATCCCATCTCCAATGTATAGTCAACTTCAGAACAATCTACCATTCTCCCACTTTTGACACAACCTCAATTGCACACTTCAAACCTGTCTAGAATACCCAGAGCCTCATCTCTGCCACCCATCAGGAATACACCTAGAACTTTATGTCAACCACCTCTGAACTTGCCACTTAATTCATCCATAACCCTAATATTCAATATAGCAACAATAACTACAAAACAACCAAAATTTAACACTCTACCAATGTTCCTTGGGGACCCAAAGGACTACCAACAATGGAAAGAAGCCATCAAACTCTATATCTCAGCAAATACCACACTATTTAATAATCCCACTAACAATATTGACAATATTATTGCTATACCATAGATCTTATTCTATATGGATGGGCTAGCAGCATCATGGAAATCCACTTATATCAAGACCAATTCAACTGTAGCTGCAGGCTTCATGCCTACAGCCTACAATATCTTCTAGACAGAGATGGACACCTCATACTAACTAGCTAGCACTCAAGCTAACACCCTTGACTGTCTCTCATCATTTTCACAAGGAAACTGAGACATTGAGGTCTACATCTCCAAATTCCACTCCTTGGTCACACAGACCAGAATTACAGAAGAAATAGAAAAGCTCTACTATTTTAAAAATAGGCTCTATCCAAAGATTGCATATAAAACAATCTCACAAAATCCTATGAACACTCTTGATGCTTGGATCACTGCTGCCCAAACACAGGCTCAAGTTGCTAAGATGGAAGAAAGCTATCTTGCAAGAAATATTGGACATTTCAGAGGACATCAGACAGGCCAACATCAAAAACATAAATTGTCAAATTTCTAAACTCCAATTTATTGACCAGGCCTTCTGCCTCACTCCTTGCCACTACAGAAAGACCCTATGACAATGGATATCAATGCCATCACAGAAAGGATCAACAACATCTATTTAGAGGTGAATAAAATATTTCACCAACAAACAGAAGCATGACTGGAACTCAGGCAGTTGCTTCTGTTGCCACAAACCAGGTTACTGAGTTGTGAAGTGCCCCCTCAGAGAAGTCCTATGACTGTCCTTATCCTCCAGAATAGGCTCACAACTTTTTTTGTCATCCCATACATCCCTACAATCTAAATTTTCCTGCAATATCTCCAGAAATGCCACTTTACACAATCAACAAGAGAAACATCACCTCAGCAAAAAGAAAATGCTAGGAATATGAGAACTTGTAGATGATACCAAAGAAAGTGAAGTTGAAGAAATTTATGAAGAAATTGACACTATTGACTTAATTTCCCATCAAGACATTCAAAATATAAAGAATTTTGCTTAAGAAGACTTGCCCAATCCATGTCAAGTTCTCCCCTTTCCCCACCTTCCAGATCTTATTCACCTAAGAATGTAGGACATTCTATAAATAATGTACAACTTCACAAGTCACCTAACCAAGTAATACATCTTTCTTGCTACCTTAATGTGGATTCAAACTCTAAGAGAAACATGGAAATCCTCACCCTTCTTGACTCCAGTACCTCAGAAAATTTCATCAACTCCTCATTTGTCCATATTCATAATCTTGAACCTCTTCTTTGCTCTTTTAAAAAGCCAGTCACCATTAGAAATACTGATGGTACTATAAATCAACAAGGCATAGCTACACACTATTGTCTCCTCACTATAACTGTCAATGAAATTGACATGGATATCAAACCTAAAGTTATTAGTCTAGGATACCCCTGTATGATCCTAGGCCTTCTATGGCTACAATAACACAACTCAGACATAGATTGGGAAAATGGTACTCTACAATAGAGATAACACCTTTGGAAACAGAAATAATTTCAAGAACTTGATTCAATGCATGAAGACAACTACCTCATCAAAATTAACAATCTATCCTATCTTGAACCTACAGAACAAGATTTCAAAGAAATCAATTTCAAAACCTCTGCCTCCATATTCCTCAATCAACAATTTAAAGCTAAGAAGCAGAACAATCTAAAGAAAGCTGTACCCTAAGAATACTATGACTTTCTTAAAGTATTTGACAAGAAAGCATCTAAGAGATACCTCCTACCTTGTTCTTGGGATCACAAAATCAAGACCAAACCCTCCTTTCATCTCATTTGTACCAACTCTCACTCAAAGAAGAACAAGAACTTGAAACATTTCTCAAAGAAAATCTTAACAAAGGCTACATTAAACTATCTAAATCTCCTATAGCATCTCTTTTCTTTTTTGTAGCAAAGAAAGATGGAAAACTATGACCTTGTCAAGATTATTGCTACCTCAATGAATATACCATCAAAAATGCATATCCTATTCCCCTTATATCCCAAATTCTTGACAAACTCAAAGGTGCAAAATACTTCACCAAACTCAATGTATGCCTTGGATATAATAATATTAGGATTCACTCTCAAAACACATAGAAAGCTGCCTTCAAGACTCACAAAGGCTTATTTGAACCTACTATTATATTCTTCAGAATATATAATTCTTCTGCCATATTCCAATTAATGATGGATTTATTATTCCAACCACTTATTAATCAAGGTGTCATAATAGTCTATTTAGACAATATATTGATCTATGCCAAGACCAAAGAAAAACTTCAACAGATCACTTGCAAGGTTCTAAAAATACTTCAAGATAATAATCTCTACTTGAAGACTGAAAAATGTGAGTTTGAACAGCAAACCCTTGAATAC
Source organism: Leucoagaricus sp. SymC.cos (assembly GCA_001563735.1). Taxonomy (NCBI): domain Eukaryota; kingdom Fungi; phylum Basidiomycota; class Agaricomycetes; order Agaricales; family Agaricaceae; genus Leucoagaricus; species Leucoagaricus sp. SymC.cos. The sequence goes on along the minus strand of KQ963439.1, from coordinate 14,774 downwards.
CTTGGTGTTATCATCAAACCAGACTCAGTCTCAATGGACCCCACCAAATTCAAAGAGATTAAAGACTGGTCTATACCAAAATACACCTAAGATGTCTGAAAATTTATTAGATTCTGTAACTTCTACTGACAATTCATTTATTGATACACTGACCATGCATAACCCCTCAATGTGCTCATGAGCAAAAATAAACCCTTTATTTGGACATCAGAATGTGATATGGCATTCCTCTAATTAAAAGAGAAATTCCTCAAAGAACTAGTACTGTTTATGCCCAACTATGCTAAACTCTTCAAAATTAAATGTGACATATCACAATTTGCTTCTGGAGCTATCCTCCTACAAAAAGACAACAATGGTGTTAAACATCCTATTGCCTACCTCTCAAAATCATACACCACTGCAAAATAAAATTATCATTGCTCAGAACAAGAATTCTTTGCTATCATCTATGTTCTTAAAGAATGAAGACATTGTATTGAAGGATCCCCTCACAAAACTATGATCTGGTCAGACCACAAAAATCTGAAAAGATGGAGAAAACCTCAGGATCTCAGCTGATGCTAAGTATACTGGACCCAATATCTTTCTAGATTTGATCTTGAAATTAAACATATCACTGAATGAAAGAATGGACCTGCTAATGCTTTATCTCATCACTCCAACCATGAACCAACAGATAAAGATAATCATAATATTACTGCACTTCCTAACAAGTTCTTTGATCAAGAAGAATTAAATATCATTGACAATATCACTACTACTCTCATTCAAAAATTCCCCAGATTTGAAGGACTGCCTTGTGTAAATGGCAAACTATCTATTTCTAATGACTTTATCATCAAATATCAACTCGTATAATGCTATCACAATATCCCTACTGCTGGACACCCAGAGATAGCTGAAACACTTTAAAAACTCTAATTATTTATCTACTGGCCCAGAATAAAATCCTTTGTCATCAACTATGTTAATAGATGTGGTAAATGCCAACAATTCAAGATAAACTATCATCCTACCAAACTACCTTCTATACTAATCACAGTCTCTTATTCTACTGCTCTCTTCACCCAAATCTCCATAAATTTAATTACTAATCTACCCTCTGTCAACAGCTACAATAGCATATTGTCCATGGTGGACCACAGTCTTACAAAAGGGATAATACTCATCCCAATATCTAAAATGGCCAACTCCAAGAAAATTGCAGATTTACTTGATAAAAAAGTATTTTTATGCTATAGAATACCTAAAAAGATCATTAGCAATTGTGACCTCTGTTTTTTATCTCACTTCATGAAAGGCCTCACTAAAGCAATTAGTATTGAACAAGCTCTCTCTACTGCCTTTCACCCTCAGATAGATGGAACCACCAAATACTTCAATTAGGAAATCCAAAAATACCTCACCATCTACTACAACAGAGATCTCTGAAAATGGAAAAAGATGTTATCAACTGTAGAATTTATTCACAACTCACAGTGCCATACTAGATAAAAACATACTCCCTTTGAATTGCTCTATGGCTACAATTCTAGAATCTATCCTACCATAGAACTGACTACAATACCTGCTATAGATAAATATTTTAAGCAACTCAAGCAATCCTGCTAGCTTGCCCTAGAAGCTCATGAGAAAGCTAGACAAGTAACACTTGGATGCCACAATAACCCAAATTAGAAACCCTTTAAAGTTGGACAAAAAGTTTGGCTTAACAATCAAAATCTTATCACTGCTGCCAATAAAGATACTTTATGGAAATTTATCCAAAAAGTAGAAGGACCCTTCCAAATACATTGAAGACTCTCACCAGTCATCTATGAACTCAACTTACCAACCAACTGGAAGATTTACAACAGGTTCCATATATTACTTCTCACTTCTTATAAGAAAACCTCCTAATATAGTTCTAACTTCTTTGATCCATCACCTAATCTCATAGATAGTTTTGAAGAATATAAAGTCAAGAAGATTATTAAACACAAGAGAGCCCCATAGGATATGAAGTATCTAATTAGGTAGAAAGACTATTCTCTATCTGACAATACTTGGAAATAGGAGAATGATCTTGAATACTTAGAAGAACTACTCAGAGAGTATAAATCCACAAATAAATTACTCCAGGACAATGTAGAAACCTGCTTCAAGCTAACTAAGTGAAAGTACTACACATAAAAATCATAAAACTCTCCTTATTCCCCTTTTCCTCTTCTAATCCTATTAAATATCCTATTTGCATTATTGTTTCATACATCATACCTTATTGCTATGCCACCCTATAACAAATGAATCAATCTAACCTTGGACCCACCTTAACATACTCTCATTCTTCCATCCAGACATTAAATAGTGCTCCAACAATAAACAAGAATATGAACAACAATATCTTAAATAAATAGATTACTAGTCCATCTCTGACACTGCTTCTAACTGCAGCTCAACTGCTAATTCCACTTTCCTCTCCACCTATAACACAGCTCCCCAGTCTCCAAACACAATTCAAATAGGACAGCAACCCAATGCCACCAGTATCAACCAACATATCACAACTTCCACTCCTTACAATACTAGACTTCAAAGCTTATACCACTTCTCCCCACCCAATCCCTCCACCACAGCTGAAATACAGGCCAGGCTCTTTCAGAGTATTGAACATGCTTGAAAAACCTGCTCTGCAATGTTTGCCTATTATAATGATAATTTGCAAGTGGCTACCCTGATCAACTCCTTCTAGGAGAATATCCTTGCTGTATTTTATCAATAATATAATGCAATAATTGTCTACAATAATGCCATCAAAATCTATCAAGACTTGGACAATAGCAAACACCCCCATCACTATCTCTGGATATGTCAAAGGTTTCTCCTACTTGATTGCACCACAAAGTGAACAAAAACTTTGCAACAAGATATTCAACATCAAGAAACATGTCAAGAGGATATTCCTTACTCTCATGACACTAGTTAAACAACTCCAAGAGAAGACCTAAACCTCTTGGTACATAACCAAGATAGGGAACTGGCTAATAACATTGACAGAAACTGAACTTCACAATCTTTGGGAACTTCTATCTAATGACTCTTCTTCTCTCCACTGAGTTTTGGATGAAGATGCTTCCACTGCCATTGATTGGGTCATATCAAATCAGAATGTTCATGCTATTGCTGCTCTGGTTGTCACTGATACAGTCCTAGCCACACTGCATGTCAGTGTCTAGAAAATCCTCAGACAAGAAATTAATAACAAGTACTTCATTTCTCTCTTTGCTCTCAACTATCCTCTACTAGATTGTGATCTAGCCCAGCCAGAATTTGATGACCTGGCATACCTGCTCCAGCTAATTACAATGGAAGCCAAAAAGAAGAAACTCAACTAGACAATTGCTATTTTTTCCTAGCCAATCATCCTGATCAACATAACCTTATCTGACTCAATGCCCCCATTTTAGTCCTGGCCTATCCCTCCAACTATCCTGACAACATCTCTACCTAACAGCAAACTATCTCTGATAATGATCAACTATCTCCAAAAGCCATCTTTGTCAAAGCTCTCAACTGATGAGACCAATATCAAAGCTAACTTATCCAATGTTGCCCTATCTGACTTACTCTTATTCCCCTCTCTCACATCAGAATCTCTACCACTGTATTTAATGACCTTAGCACCTGACCACATCTTTCACTAAACAGATCTCCAGACAGAATGTTGCTGAGTTTACCTACTCCTTCTTCTCACTGTTATTGAGCAGTCTGACCTCATACTCACAATTGCATTAGGAAATTAATGCAAGATGGAATAGCTGAGTCAAATCTTTACCAACCAGACTCCCAAGATTGGCACCTTGATTACACTTATGACCCCCTCAACATCAACCTCTATACCAACTTTGACCCAGTAGCTGATTACAATATTTCTGGAGAAGGATGCTTTGATCATTGATGAGATTGATACAGAGATCAATCCTTATGAAAGAGATAATGTTATGATCAGTGGGACTTTATTCCTATATCTGGACAGTAACATCATTCTTGATCTGGACACATCTATCTTCCCCTCTAATAACTCTATGTTTGATTCCTTCTTCTACTTTTGATTCATCTCTATATATAGCACAGATCTCTTTCTAATATGTAGTATATGTTCACTCCCCTTTGTCTGTGGTGCCTGACCTCATCTAGTATCAACCTTGTCCATGCCCTGCAGTTCTTGATTCTATTCTACACTCTTAACAGTTCTTACCCATACCTTAGACCCAGTCATTGTCTATAGATAGTAGTATAGAACTCATATATAAAGCCGACATATTAGTAGGTATAACTCCAAGTTATATACTAGTTTATATCATGCATAATCTTCTTATGTGAATATTTTAGTTGAGCTCTCATCAGTTGCTCTCTTGAACTCTACTTATATCTGCTTATGTATAAGTGTTTATGGTGTATGTAACCTTTGCACATTATACCCTGCTCTAGGCTAGACCTTTGTCACTAGAGTGTGTAGTAAGGCCCACTGAGTCTTCTAGATAGGCTGGGTAGCAATAACACTAGATCTAGAGTTGAAGTGGCAGCAGATTTCTGAAGACTGGCCAATAGCTCAATACTTTGGAAGCTGATCACTTTCAATCTCTCTTGAGAGCATGATGGCAGTAAAGAAATGGTGATATAATTGCTCATTTGAGAGGTAGATTGATTCTCTGCCTCTAACATACCCTCTGATGGCCTTGTTATAAAAAATGACTTGTTTGTGTGATTTTGGCAAGATCACTACAAAGAGAGATTTGATATATTCTCCATATGTTTTGAGTTCAGATTGCCTGTGCAAAAAGATAACTGCAGTTACTTGCAAGGCTCTGTGCTAGACCATGGTCTAGTCACTAGCAGGTTCAATGAACTTACTCTTCTCAAGTTGAGGAATGCACACTTCAATTCCTCCAATACTACTAACTCTCTTGTCTATAGATCAAAAGATATGGAGGTTTGAGAGGACATTTCCAAGGTTGACAGCATGTCCTCAGAGAATATTTCCCCACTCTCCAGATGGGAAGTTTATTGGAGCTCTGTAAGCATGCTCAAGTGAGAATTGAGCAGTAGTGAGATCAATGTGAGCTTTCTCAATAATTCATTGCATCTCATACATGCTTCCACTGAGATAGATATTGACATGATCTCTAGTTGGTTGATACTAAGAGAAGTTCTCTTTTCTAAATCTCTTTCTTTTACTAATCATACCTCCTTTTTCTTCAACATCTTCTCCAGCTTTATTTCTTTGATTATCTTCATTCTTGTCTTCATATCTTCTGCTGGATACAAGCACATGAGCAATAAAAGCTAGAATAATACCTGGTTCAAGGGACTTGTCTCATTGGTCATTACTTGGGGTAGATTGTTCTTGTTTAGCTCTATTCTTACTACCATCTTTAGTAAACTTTTGTTGATATTTGACCTCTTTAAATTTGGCAAGTAATTCTTAGAATATGTTTTTCTTTTTTTTCTGTGATCATTTCTTCAAGTCTGTGAATATAGATTGATACATTGAGGATAGCCCTTGCACCTGATACATTCTCTCTATTCTGTTAAACAACAAGAGAAACAAGGTTCTCATATTGTTTTTAGAGCCTAGAGAGTCAAGCTGACACTTTCTGGTGGTCAGAGAGGCTGAGCTCCTCAGCTGTTGAAACATGCACCTATCGGGGAGTTTAGACGTCGGTTTAAGCTCTCTGATGATCATTCTTGTCCTTGCGGGTCTGCTCATCTGCAGACTCAGGAGCATATTTTGACCGAGTGCACTGACTTCGGTCCCCCTCGGCACTTCCCCAAGCTTTGGGAGGAGTTGCTTGAGTTTTGCA
>KQ963438.1:1155-17589 GCA_001563735.1 Leucoagaricus sp. SymC.cos | reverse complement strand
TAAGTGCCCATATAAGAAATTTTTTGCATTAAATATCTAAACCATTATTCACTCAGCTGAAGACCCAGTGCCCTTGCAAAAAATTTCTCATGCTAAGTGCCCATATGAGAAATTTCTTGCATTAATTACCCAAACTATTGTTTACCAATCTGAAGATCTAGTGCTCTTGCAAGAAATTTCTTGCATTAATCACCTAAACAATTGTTTACTCATCTTAAGACCCAGTGCCTATGTGAGAATTTTCTTGTAATAAGTAATTATACCAGTATTTGCCCATTTGAAGGCCTAGTGCTCTTGCAAAAAGATTCTTGCTCTACATGCTCACACAAGAAATTTCTTGCATCAGTCATTGTTCATCTGTCTAAAGACTCAGTCCATTTGCAAAAACTTCTCCTGCTAAGGGCCCATGTGAGAATTTTTTCACATTGAGTATCTAAACCTGTATTCACCTACCTGAAGGCTCAGTGCTCTTGCAAAAAAAGCCTTGTGCTATATGCCTATATAGGAGATTAAGAGTAAACTAGTATTTACCCATCTGAAAACCTAGTGCTCTTGCAAAAAAACTCTCACACTAAGTGCATATGTGAGAATCTTTTTGCAGTAACTACCCAAACTGGTCTTCACCCATGTGAAAAAATTTTTTCCATAGGGGCTAAGTGTAGCTGCAGTTATAAGAATATAAGAGTAGGTTCCAGTGTAGGTAAGCATGATTTGTAGACTTTCAGTGGTATTAGACTGAAGCACAGCCCAGCTTGATCATAAAGCAGAGGTCATTATAGTAATATAGAAGTAATTTAGACCCAAGAAGGAGGATGGGGATGACAATAAGCACAAAGATGAGCATGAGCATGAGGAAAAAGGTATATTCCTTGCTTGTCATGCTCCTCAATCTGTGTTTGCCAGGTTTGGGCATTTCAGTTGTGTTTTTATTGAAATATGTGATCTAGATTCCCTTGTCCTCATTTGTAACAATATCTGAGGTATCTACCAGAAATTATATGAGCTCACCTCTCTTCCTGTGTGGGAGGCAATTGCTTACCTTAGTCATGAGTGAGAAAACTGGTCTCTGCAGATGGGCCACTGGGCTCATTTGCATTATAGCTATTTCAAGGGAGATTTCATATATATCTCTAAATTGAACGAGGAAGCACTTATGTTGACACTGACCCTTGTACCACATATCAACTACACACACTACAAGCTTATTGAAAAGCCCTCCCCCAAACCTCCCAAATCTTGTAAACCTTGTGCAAAGAAATCTCAAAAGACAACTAAGAGTTCAGATAACCCAACTCAACATGATTTGACATCTCTTCTATCTCACTCTCCCTCTCCCTTTCCTGAATATCAGCACTCAAGGACACTGCTTCCATCTCAACCTCTCTTGACCAATCCATGGTCTTCTTGGAATCTAAATTCACTGAACAACCTTTGTTCTCTATTATCTTAATATCAAGCAAAGACACCTCATTAGAAACTAACACACTATTGGAAGAAGCTATAGCCTGCCCATTTTGACCTCATTAAAGCATTGCAACATAGTGGTGTCAGCAAAGCTTACTGAGACAGATGAGTGGAGGAGAAAGTGTCTGAAGACAAGGGAGTGGTAGAGCTGTGCATGGTGAAGAAGAGAGGAGAACAGATAGGCCATTAGTTTCAAGATCATCTGTACAATCTTTCTAGATTCCTGGTAATGAAGAATATGGAGTACTTGAGTATTTGTAGAGAAGAGGTCTTTTCTACCCTATTAGAGTTGCTATCATTCTGGGAATGCTCCATGATTCCTAAAGATTTCCTGAGAAGTGAGCTGGGTGCAGCAGAGCAACAAGCATTAGAGCTTGGACATATTGTCCACTTTGTCAATGGAGCAGAAGAGCAACCTGTGGGAATTGTTGAGGAAATCATCAATGATATAGCAAAAGTAAAGCTTCATGCTGATAATGCCCTTGCATTTTTTGAGCTGAAGAAGCTCTGTCATCATTGGCCTATTGGAGATGAAGTCCAGGTAATAGCTGGAGAACATGCAGGCTTTATTGGATGGATAGTCAAGTCTGGCCTCAATGGTAGTCTCATTATGATAGAGGATCTGAAATTGGAGGTAGGTCTTCTCCTCTTCTTTTTAAGCTTGGCTAACATATTTCTTTGCAGTGACATGTGTCAGTCCATACTCATTATATTGAATTTGCCCCAGACAACAGAGTATTTTCAAAGCTACAGCCCAAACAAAAGAAGGACAAGAAAATTGTAAAGCTGGGCTTTGCAGGTGGTTAATCTTATAGTGCTCAGTCTACAAATAGTTCAAAATTGTTATAATTGGGAGACTACATAGAACAAGCAGTATAAGATCAGTTGCTTATAAAGCAACTGATGTGAATATATATACTTTTTATGATTATATAATATTGATGATGTGATCTAATAATAATGCAAAACATATAGAGATAATAATAGTAAGGGTGCAGTCTTTACATACCCCCTGTTCAGACCAAATCATTGGTCTCACAAAGAATAAGGTGAACATAGTATTGGATGGCCAAGTGAACATTTATCACTTGGCATGGTAATTTTGGTCATTGAGTGGTCACTAAGTTAATATGACCACCTAATAGAAATAGATTGGATGGCTAGTAGTAATACTAGCAGTAGTGCATATAATAAGATATTGGACTTACAGTCCGAGTTGATGGCCATGTTGTGAAATACAGCATAGAGGGAATTGATAGGTTTGATAAAAATAAAGAAGTAAATAGCAGAATAATGATTTATCATTCTGCCTAAGATATGGGAAATGATGTATGTACAGTAGTGATACTGTACCCATTGTCTAATGCTTTTTTATGCAGGGAGATCTTGGTTCCCTGCTCTAGGAGTAGAATTTATTGACTGATAATGATCAGTCAATGATAATTTGGAAGTTAATGGTGAGGACAGGCCAGCAGGTGATGCTGGCAAGTCCTCAATATTAGCTGGTAGCAGGGAAACTATCATTTCAGTTAATTCTTGTTTGTATAGTAGTGATGAAGGCACAGACAAGCTTGATCTGGGCATAGTGATGGTAGCAGAGGATGAGGAGTAGGGTATGGCAGTTGACACTGCTACCTCAGGGAGCTGAGGGCATTCAGGAAGGACTGGTTAGAAGTCTCTAAGGTTCTGCACATCCTAGAAGTTGCAAACTGATGAGGGATACATCTGTCTTCTTAGCAAAAACAGATGAATTGGTTTGTCTACTCTGAGCCAGTAGGGTTGATTGATGGGTATTACTCCACAATCTATAAACTCCCTATTTTCTAGAAAGTGGAGACAAATAAGGTCTCAGTCAGAAGGTAGGAGCCATCTGCCCCAACCAGGCATAGCAGGAGGAACTCCATTGAAATGTAGGTAACTAAGTCACCTGTCATCCAATTTATCAAACATAGATTGATAAATCAGATCATCAGAGTATGTATTGTTGAGATATTGAATCCCAAACATATACATATAGTTGATCTCAGCTGGATTAACACTATTGTGGATGAATATCTCAGCTACCATGTTGAGCATAAGGTTGGCTGAAGCTCCTGGTTAAAGGACCAGATGTCTATAGTAGCAAACTGGACCTGTTTGAGCAACAAACTGTTGCTCAGGATGCCTCTGGTTCCATAAGTCAATGTACTCCCAATATAATCCAGGAGTACTCATCAAGGCTGCTGCAAGATGGGTGAAGCAAATAAGAGTGCTTTGCTTCTTGTCTTCTGACTTGTTGCAGCTGGGCTCCTCTGGTATATAGAAGCAACACAGAGTATATCCATAGATGGATCAACAGTCTACTGCATGTCAAAAGCTGAAAGCAACACCATGGGTGGGGTTATTCATCCCAGGGTTCTTGTATAAAACTATGAAGCAATTAAGTTGCTCACTATTGAAGAAGCTAGCATCAACTGGCTGCCTCAGTCCCATTCTCTCAGTTCAGTTGGTTATGTTATTTACTCAAGCTGAATCAAGGTCATGGACAGATTAAGCATTTAGGATATCCTGTATGAGAGTGGTGATTCCAACTGGGTAGTTTTTCAGGTTGAAGTTCATCTGGTAATAGAGATAAATCATAATGCTCTCCAGATTTTCTCTATCTAGCTGTTGAGCTATGATGTACAGCTCACAAATTAAAATAAACCCTTTAGCATAAGCATGTGCAGGTCCATTAACATTGTAGACAAACTTTAATAGTTTTTCTAGCTTGCTAGTGTTTATGGGGAGTCTACAAACTGTGTGTTTGTAGACTAGATTCTTCTTCCAGTCTACCTTGTAGTGTTCATGACCATGCATCTCTTTTCAAAATGCTGCAATGGCCAATTCTCCTACATACACATTGTTTGTATAGAGGCTCCAATAGAGATGCAGTGATACCATCCTGCCCATACAGTTGTTGCATGCATGAGAGACCTGTCCATTAGCTAGGTCTCTCTATAGCCCAAAAATATCAGGAATATGTCCATTATGTCCAGGCATCATGTCTAGTCAGACATGGCCTTATGGTAGAGGCATAATAGGTGGTCAGAAAGGTAACTTCCTGATATTTTTACCTTTCCAAACCTTGAAATGTTCAATATCCTCCTCCTCAGAGTTGGAGTTAAAGAACAGAATGGGATCAGGTGATGTGATAGGCCATAGGCCTACAGGCATATGATCTAGAGGTATTTCTGGATCATTGGGAGCAGGTAATGTCCACTCCACTCACATTAACTTCTGACTATAATTGCAGGAGTCAGACATGAGACCAGAGATATCTAGTCCCAAAGGCTGCATGCCAGACAAAAGGACATTTGCCTAGGTGTCAGGTTTGTCCATGTGGATATCACTGGACAAAATGGCTTGAAAGCTGTAGCATCAATATGCCTCTGCTTTTTGGGCTGAGGCTCCCTGTGTGACACTGAAGAGTCTGCATAAGATAATAGTGGTCAAGTGTTAGTAGCACTTGACATAGAAGATGTGGGCTGATAGGAAGCTCTAGATAAGCTGGTCTGTGATAAAGAAGAAACATGAGATTTAGGCTTTGACAAGCTTGCTGGGGGTAAAGACACTGGAGGCAGAGGTGAGATCTGCACCAATGATGTGGTATCAGAGTGAGTCCTCTTTTTAGCAGAGGACTTCATAGTAGAAGAAGATTTTGAGCTGAACTTTTCATCAGTCCTGCTCATAGTAGTGGCTGGAGTTGTTATTGCAGAGGATGACCAAAGGAGGTTAACTGTGTCATTCAACTCCTGGATGCAATTATCTATGCTTGCAATTTGTGAATTGTGATGATGAATAATCTTAACAAGTTTGTCAAGGATCTGAGCAGTTGACTTATTGTATGGGTCAACTGAGTCAATGAGGTGGTCACTTCAACCCACCTCACACAATCAAGCTGCTAAACAACTATGTTGCTTATCATGTTGCTCCTGCAGGATGTCCTGCACTATGACACATTATTTGCCTTTACTCTTCAATAAAGAAGGCTGTGACAATGTGAGTTGTTGAGCAATAGTTTTACTCAATACAAGTGGAGTATATAGTGCCAAGAAAGGGTAGAAGAGTGCCAGCTGCAGTCCTGGCATCTGGTATGGTGCTTAGGGGTGCTATATGTAAGAGCTGTATAGCACAGGTTGGCTGATGCCAGAAGAAGAGGGCCAGGCCATACAGGTGGCATGCCAGCCATTGTTGTCATTGTCAGTACTGTTAGTAAAGATAATAGTGTGCGATGTGGATTGTGTGGGTCAAAAATTTGAGGTTAGTGTTGAGGTTGTGGCACCTCAGGGAGGTTGAGAGTGGTGTCCATCTCCCACCTTCTACTAGGACCTGAGATGGGTCCTACAGGGTAGGTTGTCAGTAGTGCTGAGCTGTCTGGACTGCTCAGTGAGGTCAGATAGGGCTGCTAGTTGCTTGAGTTGTTGGTTGATACATCTTGGTGTGACATGGCAGTGAGTGAGAGGAAGGAAAAAAGCAAGATGGAAATTATTGACCTACTTCCATATATGAGGCTGCTCAGAGTTCATGAAAGCACAAGGCCAGGCCAAATTAGAAGGAGGCACCAATCAGGCACTTAGCAGTAGCACTTGACTGTGAGTCAAGAACATTGAACCACACAGTGGTGGTATTGGCACATCAAGAGTTGTGCATGACCCTAGGGCTATTCACAAAAGTAAATAAAGCAGACATGTGAAACTTCCCCATGACTGCACAGACATCAGAAGCTGTGACCTGCTTGCCATCAGCCTTGAAAAAAGGGATGTCAATGATCTTAAGATAAGACTGTGAGTGTGGAAGGGCAGCCTCAACCCCATTCTCAGTGAGGGAGAGAAGGCACTGAACACTAGCCTTCACTAGGTCTATTTCATCTTGGGAGGCAACACGAGATGTGAGGAGAGAAATCTCTCCATAAGCAAAATGACAGGAGTCAACCTGAAGGTTGCTCTTTCCAAGAGAGCAATTGGCAGCACCAACCAAGGCTGGGAACTGAGAAGAAGAGGGCAGGGGATTAATCTTGACTAATACCTGGCAGCAGGAGGGACCAGGAACAGTTGACTTAATTTTGTGCCTTGGGAGCACTAGAGGAACAGACATCTAATGTATCACAATAATGCAATCAGAAGGGAGAGAGGGACAGTCTTGGCCAAATTGACCAAAGGTGTGACATTGTGAACAGTATCAGTGTAACTATGCTTGACACTGGAGGGAGGAGAGGGATGCTTGGCAGACCAAGCAGGCTGAGGAGAGGGAGCAGGCTTGGGAGCTAGGGGGGATAGGTAGTGGCCTCTAAAGGAGGACCACATGCTGGGAGAGAGGAGATAGGAGCAGCTGAGTCAGCTGTTCCTTGAGATGGTGGGAGACACTGTGGAGCATCATGGGATAGCATGTCACACAGGGCAGAGGCTAAGGTGGGCATACTGGGAGAGTCATTGAAGGACATAATATGTTCTTGCAAAGTAAAAACATACCCCACTGTAACAGATAGGGCACAGGCAAAGCACATAAGATCTTGCTCATCATGCCAAGACTTACCAGCTATGAATACTAGCAAGTCATTGAGAATGGTAATCCTTCTTACAAAATCAGTGGAGGGATTAGGAGGCAGAAAGACCCAAGCTTCATGGGGCAGAGGACTAGCACAAGGAGCAAAGATACTTGCCCCAGGGAAAAAAGGCACCAATAACTAGAGAAGGGGAGACTGGGAGGGCAGGAGTAGTGGGGCATGACGTTAAAGATGCCAGGTGAGCAGGAGGGAGTGTGAGCTCAGCAGTAACTGAGCTATGCTTCTTCTTGCCTTTGCTCTTGCAAGAGACAGATGTAATGGGATCAGGTGGCCCAGCTGGGAGGACTGATGCATGAGGAGTAGAGGGGCCCACTATTTTAGCATCACCCCTCTGCAACAGAGTGGGGCTCAACATCTCAGCCTCTGACTCAACTTTGACATCCTTATCCCAAGGACAATTATTCAGACTGCATATATACTGACTTGTATCAGACATAGTGAACTAGAACATGACCAGGACCACAAACAATGATGGTGGTGTGTGGGAAAGAAGGGATGAGTATAGCTAGAGTCTCGAGCTCATACACAGCATAGTTCTGCTATGCAGCTGAAAATTTCTTCAACATGAATCTAGCTAGTCTACAATCTACCCAGCTGGGGCCTTGACCATACATAGCTCCAATGCCAGTCTTGAAGGCATTGTAAATTACCCATATTAGTTTTCTCAATTTGGGGTTAATAGGATGAACCACTGGTGTCTTTTCACAGGTTTGTTTAATTATATTGAAATATTTTTGATGCAAGGAACACTAGTGGAAGAGTGTCCCATTCTGTGTGATGGACATCAATAGTCCAGTATATGCTGTTATATTAGCTAGAAAGTTGGACACATAATTTATGAGTCCAACAAATTTTTGGACATCATTGTAGTTGCAAGGATTTCTCCAACTATGGATGCATTCAAGCTTGTCATTATTTTGCCTCCCAGGGTGAAATAGACCTGGTGAAGGCTGGTGTCCAGCATCTCCTCTCCCTTGCTGAGGGTAGAGTTGAGGCTGCTCTTCCAGGCTCACAATCTTATCTTAAGGTTGTCAATGTCCCTTTTTTCAAGGTGGATGGTCAGCAGATCACTGCTTCCAACATATGGGCTGTCATGGGGAAGTCTCACATGGCCAGCTCTTTTGCTCTTGCAAATAGCCCTAGGGTTATGCACAACTCCTGATGCACTGATACTGCCACCATGTGGTTCAATGTTCTTGATTCCCAGTCAGGCACTACTGCCAAGCACCTGATTAGTACTTCTTTCCAGTTCAGCCTGGCCTTATGCTTTGTGCATATAGCCCACTCCCACTCTGGCATCCCTCTGTGCCAGCGCTGCTGGAACTGGGGACACTCTACTCATGCTTGTTGTTCTCAGGCCTCCCAGTGTCCCCAGTGTGCTGGCCCTCATACTGAGGCCAGTCATCGTCAACATGCATCTTGTTGCAGGGGTAACCTCTCTGCCTGCCCACCCCAGGATATGACCCCCAAGGGAGCCCCATGCCCTCATGCTGCACCCTGTGTAAACTGTAAAGGAGATCACAGTGCTAGCAATTGATAGTGCCTGTATTAGCATCATTGTTTTAATTGGGCTTGGTTGTCTGAAAAGATGGCCTTGTTTGAGAGGACAGTGTATGACAATGTGATTTCTCAGAAGACAGTAGAGGAGGAGTGCAAGGGTAGGAGAGCGCTCAACCAGTGCCACTGAAACCTCAAATTTCATCATAGGCCCCCACCCGAAGCTGAGTAGAGCGAGGTGGCATTTGTTGGACGCTGATTATGATAGACATTTACATAGTTTTGACCTGTTATGCATTTTATGTAGTTGTCTTTAGTTGTACTCCTGTAATGGTATCCTGGGCCACTAACCTGGGTGCAGACTGCTAGTATGCACCATGTTATAAATTTATGAACTTAAAAAAAAAAAAAAAAAAGAGCTTGTCATTATTGAGATGAATACCTTGGTCATTGATAATGTGACTAAGACAGTCAATCTTATCAGCATAAAGTTTGACTTTTGATTCCTTTACATTCAGCTTGTTTTGATGAAGGTGCTCAAATATGAGATGCAGATGCTTCTCATGTTCTTTGATTGCATCAGAATAGATGAAGATATCATCTAGGTATATATGAACAAGTATTCTGATAGCATCTCAGAATATAACAGTCATTAGACATTGGAATGTAGCTGGAGCATTACAATCTCCTTGCTGCATGACATTACTGACATATGTTCCTGATATAGTCATGAATGCTGTCTTGTGTATGTCTTCAAGCTTAATCCTGATTTGTTCATAGGTATCTGCTAGATCAATCTTTGATCTAAACTTAGCCCTTGCAATATCTTCCCTTATAACCTCCTGATCTGGGAGGGGAGTGATGTCTTTGATGGTATTATTATTCTGTTGCCAACAATCTATTACTGTTCAAAGACATCCATCTTTCTTAAAGACACACATCAGAGGAGCAGCCTGTGATACAGATCACAGCTTCCACTATCTAGCATTCATGTACTGGTTGAGTTTGGTGTGAAACTCATCTTGTAGTGAATGAGGACAACATAGTAAATGATAAGTATACTGCTTATTTTTATCAATCAGATAAATTTTGTGATTGACTTCTTGAAATGGTAATAATCAATCAGAAGTTCTCTGCATCATATCAGAGAATTCTGTCAACCATCTACACTGAAGTCAAGATAAATCATTCCTCATCAGACCTCCATTCCTATCTAGAGATTGAGTTAGTAGTTCTTTGGGACATTTATCTGGAGGCTTATCTAGATATTTACTAAGAGGATTTCCCTTCAGGTCCTCCCCCTCCAGATTTATTTCAGAATCTGAGAATGATAATATATCATTCTTAATTAGAGGCTTAACATCTATCATACTATAGATGTAATCTCATGTGAATTGCTCAGAGTACCACTCTCAGATGAACTCCATTGTCTTCACAATGTCATCCTCACTCGAGAGCTTAAAGTCAGTCTACATGAGAAATCTGTCAGTGATGTCCCATATAAGACTCTGGCTAGCCATGATAGCATTCCACTCATTGGGCATTCTAGGGTCATAGTAGTAGTCATATATTCCAAATATGACTGGTAGATCATTGACCTTTCATCTAGGTCAATATGGAAAAGTTAATGTCAGTCCTGGTCCTTCCTCTCTTGATGAAGACCCAATAGTGGCCTTAGTACTGGGAAAAGAAGACATCTTTTCCTCAAACTCCAATGCTGAAGTACCTGCTTCAGTATCTTCTAAGATATGAGGACTACTCTGAGACAAGTTGTTTGTCTCAGGTCTATTATTGTCCTCATCAGGAGCATCCTCAATAGAAACATTAGCATATTTTTTATTTCCTGACTGTTTGGACCATCAGTTCAAATATTTGTTAGTTATTCAATGATGACAGATATGTGGGTCATTGTCACCCACTATGTCTTGGGCAGAGATTGGTGCACTATCTATGATGACACAGTCCTGCTCAAAGTCCAGTGTCACCTTGTGCTTTTGCATAAAGAGTGCACCTAAAATCATGTCATAGTGATTGAAATTTGCTATGTTTAAGTATGTAGGATATGAGTTACCTCATACATTCAGATCACATCTTGCTCTGTATTTTACAAAGGAGCAGCTTCCAACTGTTCTCAGGTGGAGAGTGTGTTGATTGATTAACTTGTTCACTTTTACATTTGCCAGCTGCACAAATACTAGTGACATTCCAGATGTCATACTTTCTGAGTCACATAATGTCAATGCATCTAAGCCATTGACTGAAACCCAAGAAGCAAGGCATTGCTTCTCTTTTATGGTGTGAATGAAGAATTTTATTCTTATTTCTCTGCAAGGCTATGTGACATATTCTAACTGCATCTGTACTGCCTTCAGGTGCCTCTGTCAGCACTTTAATTGATTCACTCTTGTTGAATTGTTCATCCAGAGTATCCTTGTTGATGCTATTATTATTGTCAACATCTATTTCAGTAGTTGGATCATTCCTAACTTCTTCTTTGTCATCTGAGATTTCTATAACTTCAATGTCTGATCTGTAGTCAGACATTACTTCAATGACTGGTGTGTCACTGAGGACTGCTAAAAAATCCTGATCATCTAGATCAGACCTATAGTCAGATTTAATGACCTCTACTTCCACAAGGCCATCACTTTGTTCAGAGGTAGATGCTTTACTCACATTATCAGCTTCTCTAATCTGAGAAGATTCTTTTCCAGCAGCTGGAGCTGCTTCATGTTTGTTATGAGGTTCCAGTGAGTCTGGAGCTTCTGTATATGCTGCTCAAACATAAGAGGTTTTCTTTGTCAGGCACACATTCACGAAATGATTACCATTGCAAATATAACATCTAATGGTGGATCATGAGGTATTTCTATCAGATCTATCTGGTGGCCTATTCCCATTTACAGGTCTTGAAATATTCTTTAGCCTAAAGGGACCTGATAGCTTCCTATTATTGTTACCTCCAAAATGTGCATTGGAGAGTCTAGAGAAACAAATCTCCCTTGAGGAGATTTTGTTCCTCTTATTAGCTATGTTTCAAGAGATAAAAGCTGAGAGTTTTTTGTTGTTCTCTCTAGATAAAAATAGTTAAGCATTCTTCATTAACAGCTTGACAGATCACTTATCTGTGGTTAGTGCTCTCTGATAAAATGTCACAGTTTTCCACCTATTTTCATAGGATACTGCATAGAACATGAAGTCTTCCAACAAGTTGACCTCAGAGGTCAACCCATGGTTGAAAAGTAAATCAGTATGCATGTTGTCAGGTATCCTTTCCAGAAATACCTCAATCAGCATATAGTCATCAAGGTGCACAGTCATACACTGTGCACTGTCTATTATGGCATTGTAGTATTCCTGTATGCCTACACAAGAGTCATATCAGACTCATTTCAGTCCTTCACAAGCATTGTACATTATGGTGGGTATAATGAAGTGGTCATACAACACACATACCACTTTCTCAAAGGTCCAATTGAGTTTTATTTAATTGACATTGATGACATGTTATGTAAACATTGTCTGAGCTTTGCCAGCTAAGTGATAAGACAACATCAGTAATTGCAGGGGGTCTCTGCCTTGGCCTGGACCACCCATGCCTTTCAAGGCTAGGTCTATACAGATCATGGAGATAAAGTTCTCCAGATCATTGAATTTAGAACTTCTTTTATAAGGCTTGATAGCCTTATCACTCAGGAGTTTGTTGTTCAATGGCGTGAAGTCTATTGGAAAATCAAACAGTTGTGAGGGATACTCTCACACAATCAAGCAGAGTCTTTCATGCATCAAGGAGTTATGCACCTTGATTGTGTTAGCTACCCCAGGTGATGCTAGTTGAATAGGGGGCTCACTAATAAGAGAGTATCCCCATTTCTTCCTACTCAAGTTAGGATTGATGGATGTAAATACAAGTGGATCAGTTTTCACTTGACTTTTTGCAGGAGTGACTGGTGGAAGTCTGTCTACTAGTGATTGCCATGCTGATGTTGCTGACCTGTATATAGGTGTTTTACCTTTCAGATTAGTGGCCTGAACAGACTCAGGATCATACCCAGTCTACTGATATAGCTTAGTACCATCAAATTTAATTTCTTGGTCAGGAATCAATGAGCTATCCTTTGTGCATAGATCCTCATTATGCATATATTGGTAGCTCACCCTGTTATCAAACTTGTGTTGGTATTCATGATGACAAGCTATATTAATATATAGATTTGATGACATTGGGGGTATTGTGCAAGGTTGATCATTTTCCTCACATGAGTCTTCATCTAAGTCATCAGCGTCTTCAAGAGCAAATCTAGCAGAGTGCTTAGTAGAACTCTGTGGAGGATTGTTGGTAGGATCAGGGGGATTAAATGGCCGGTCAGTCTTGCTGTTGTAAGGGGTAAGGGTGTTATTAATGATAGCAAGTATTTATTTCTGAGTGAGTAGTTGGTCACAATATTGTTCAGATGATTCATCTTCTGAACACCCTTAGAAAAGCTCTTTTAATTCTTTTCTGTCAAATGCCTCTTCTTTGGCTGTTGAATTTGAAAGTTCAACAGTGGGTACTCAAGCACATGGAGTATCTTCTGTGTGATTGCTACCTTGGTCCTCAGTTGGTAGATTGTCCTTGAATATAGATTTGAGAGCTCCTGAGTCCCCTTGTAGTGTGTAGTTTGGTAAAAACCAAACTTCCTGCACAGTTGGCACATACTCATAAAACCCATGAGTCGGCATCCTACAGTACACCTTGTTCATAGGTGTAAGTGGTTGCAATTAAGAGACATGGTTCTTTTACACATTAAAATAAGAACTAATCAATTTTTGAAGGTTACAAATTACAGTAAATTCATATATAGACTGGCTCACCCTACTTTCAGTCTCCATAGTCTCTCTGCAAATTTCTGCAGTGAGTTCTTCTGAATATGATACCAAAACCCCTCTCCTGTTAGCAGAGAGTTTATGTCTAGCAAATACAAAATCTATTTGCTCATTTAGACTGTACTGCCTATTGACTAGCACAGCTGAATACTCCAAGGGAGTCATTGTCTCAGCAAGCACTATCATGAGCCTACTGATCTCAGTGGCCTGCTCCAATGGTTGAGAATTATTGTCTCTTAACTCATATGGGATCAATGGACCAGCAATGTTTGCCTGTCCATCTTTATGGTCAGATCCCTTGCTCTCAATGGCCCAATCTCCAGATTGGGGCTTATTGGTGGCTAGATTTTCAACTTGTTGATCCCTCTCAAGAGGAATCAACTATTGACATGTACTTGGACTAGCTGATGGCTGGTTAGCACTCTTCAACTTCTGAGAAGCTATGCCGTCAATAATGCTTCTTTTTTTTATATACAGTACACTTTTTCATAATGCATTGAATTCAGCCCCAAACTACATAGGATAAGGATAATTATGCATATTGCATAATGCATAGAGATTTTGGACATTATGCAGCATCATATGCAGTGGTTATTACCTATTTGGGCAACTCCCTAAGCTATACTGTGGAGAATGTGTGGAGAATAATGATTATTATGAATGATAATTGTTATGACTGACAAGTTGTGACTTTGGAGCAGCCCATAGGCTGTTGGATATCCCAAAGCAGTAGATTCTGAGTGTTATTCAGTAGCAACATTTATTACTCTTGACCTACAATGCAGTCCTACTCAAAAGCCTCATCCTTGTCCTGGGCCTTACAAACCCTGCCAAAAAAAGGTCAAGGCCAACTATAATACTCCTAAATCTTCTGTACAACCATCAAAGGAGAAAAGGACATGCTCTAATCTCACACTGTATAATTGGATAATAGCTTTCTCTTTTGTGGACAGCTACTATGACATGAAGCAGCAGCAAATTGCTAACCACTTTTCCTTGTTGGAGAGTGGTGCTCTCATTTTCTCTCAGGAGATGCTCTCTTACAAGCTTAAGCAACATGAGAAATTAATGCAACAAGTTCACAAGACACCAAATATGTTATCATCAAAGCGACCTTATATTGTCACACATCCAGATATGGAAAGGGCCCTTTTCTTGTGGGTTAAACATATGGAGAAAAAGTGAGAGACTGTTTCCGGGCCAATGCTTATCGCAAAGAGGCAGAGATATGAAGAGCAACTTCAAGTTCCTGAGGATCAATAGCTGTACAGCGAGTCTTGGGTCAGCCCTTTTTGTGCCAATTATAAGATCAAAGAGTATCAATAACATGGTAAAGCTGCATCAGCTAATCCTTTAGGAATTCAGCAGATCACAGCACTCTATGAGCCAAAAGACTATTTTAACTTTGATGAGATAGGGTTCTTCCCTTTGTAAGTTATCTATAATTCATGAATCAAGAGATGGATCAATTCAGTCTGATGATGATATATTGTTTACAGTGCTCTGCCCGATTGCAGCCTTGCAACACAACAAATGGGTGGGAAGAAGAGAGATAAATTTCAGATTTCAGTTAGAGTTGCTTCCAATGCTACAAGTAGCAAGAAGCTCTCTTTATTTTCTATTAGAAAGTTCATCTGACCTTGTGCCTTTAAGGAAAGGACACCAGAACAGTTGAGACTGTATTATCATAACAATACTAAAGCTTGGATAACAAAAGTTTTATTCAAAGAGTGTGTTTTTATTTTCTGTTACTATGTAGTCTTTAATTTGAACAATGTTCCAGGTGGATTCAGAAGCCTGACATCAACATGAGAAGGGCTAATTAGCAAATACTCCTTCTCATTAACGGGTTTAGTGCTTATTACATTGACTACAAGCCTTGTAACATCAGGATCAAATTCTTTGAGCCCAATCTGACATCTCATGTGCAGTCTTGTGATACAGGCATTATCTGCTGCCTTAAGGCACTCTATTGTTGTGCATTCTGTGAATGTGCAATCAACCTCAATGAGGCAAACCAGCTCAACATATACAAGATTGACATTTATAAAGCAATGCTAATGATAAATGAAGCTTGGAAGGTTATCATGCCTGAAATAATCACCCATTGTTGGACATACACTGACATTCAACCTGGTTTAGCCACTGCCCAGCCCACTGCTTCTACATCAAAGCCCAAAGTATCAAAGGCTTGGGATGTTCTTTGTGAGTTTACAACAACATCATTGACTATGTATGAAGCACAAGAGAAACTGAAGAGAATCTTAGGGATACAGTACAGCAAGAGTGAGTAGTTGAATGCATTCAATATTGTTTTTCAGGCAGAAGACAATGTTGCTGAAGCACTGGAGGCAATTGACAACCTGGGTAAAGTTTCTCTACAAATTCTCATTTCATCACTCAAAGAACACCAACTAGCAATTGTGAATACAACACCTAAATCATCACAGCTTCAAGAGCTTGAAATTGACCTCATGATAAAAGTTGATAAGCTTAAAATGCACTGATATATCATTGGAAAACTACTGACCCTAGAGAAGATGTTAAATCCTGTTGAGGAGCAAGAAGTTGAAGAGCTGGAATACAGGTTTCAAGATGGTGATAATGAGATTGTGCAGCAGGTTAAAATGGAGTTCAAGGTCACATCAGGGCTGATAGATGTAGATGACTTGTCAAATGATAAAGAGAAGGATTTCAAAGATCAGCTTACCAAGAGAGAAGTGGCAGAGATGTGTCAGCAGTTTGAAGGCCTCTGTCTTAAGTACAGGTCATATAGTAATATCCTTAGGCTTGTGTGACACTTGCATAACTATGGGACCCATCTCATCAGAGAGATGTCTCAAAACACAAAGCAGACAACATTGGACAGATTTCTTTGATTATGTTATGTTACTTTGTCACATGTGACTATTAGGTGCCTGAACTTTGATATGCATAAATATCATTATGCATTATGAAAAAGTGTACTGTATAACATGATGCAGGGGTTTTACTGTGTGTATACACAGTCTCATAGTTCAGGT
>KQ963437.1:5852-17426 GCA_001563735.1 Leucoagaricus sp. SymC.cos | reverse complement strand
TCTAATTATCCTCCTCTTCCTCTGAACTACTTTCCTGATGCTTTCCTGATGCTTTCCCTCATCTTCCATATCACCAGCACCCTCAGTGAATACTGGCCAAGATAATAGAGGCTCTATTAGGCATAAGCCCTTCTTTGGGTTGCTGGAGGCCTGGTCTGCCTGATAGGCTTGAACAGCCACAGCCATCCATTTTTTGCGCTTGCATGACAGGTCTTCCTTCTTCAAAGCTTGTGAACAGGCCCAGCCAGGCATGAGACAAAAAATGTAATGTCTATTCCATGATTAGACCCAACATCATGTTCATATCAAGCTTGCTAACTGAACTCAGGGAATGGCAAGATAGGCCCAATTATCATAGCTCCTTATGGTAATTGTGATGTGACACTTCCAAGCCTCCTCAACTAACTGAAAATCAAGTTCACTTTCTGAGCAGCCTACATGCCTGGAGAGTACTCTAGAGCTGGATGTTTAATACTCAGATATGTATATAAATATATTGGGAATTTTTAAGAGTGTATGTGGGGCGATATTAGTCAAACATCAATTTTCTACCCAAAACTTAGAATAGATAAGGCTGTTGTCATCAGCACATGCCGTCTGTGGTCTCGAGATATTTGTCTTATGCAGTTGTACACTGAACATGAATTTACAAGATTTTTTGAGAATTAAATATGCAAGCATGGGCAGAGGAAAATTAAGTGTTTCAAGGACCAGTAGTGTTTCAAGGACCGCCAAATGACTGTATTGTGATATTTTCTCTTTGAGTGAATTAGCTGATGATCTAAGTAAAAATAAGTTTAAATTATATGCATACTACTTGTTGGTGAAGATGTTACTTTGGCTTGTGTCTATCTTGGATGCTTCTTTGATCCTAGCTCCAGTCTGACCTAATTTGGTCTTTATCTCATTCATGATTTTCTCCATTCTATAACATACATATTAGATTGAGAACATGAAAAATTGAGTTTGGTCAGTGGTAAACACACTTGGATAAGTGGTTCTTAATCTTCTGTGCCCAAACAGTCTTTGATACCTTTTCTTTATGATTAACAGCTGAAAAGGCCTGTTTGTAAGTCTTATATTCCAAAAATAGTTTCTGAGCAAGAAGCCTGTACATCTCTGACTTCTGGGTAGAACCATCAATCAATGCTGATAGGTTTTGCTCTGTGGGAGGATACAGGGCCTGGAGTATAATGTGATCTTCAGTAATACAAGCTACCAGTTGAGAGGAGAGCTTGTTATCCCATCTGTGTACACCAAGCAAATACATGAGTATCACATATCACACTTATAGTAAAGTTAGATGCATGCAATTGTTGGGCCATCATTGCCACTATTAGTCTCCAATGAAGTTTCTGATTAAGCTGGCTGAGGCACAGTTTTGGCTTTCTTCTTAGACTGGTAGGCAGGTTTTCCTTCTGCTATTGACTGTAGTTGTTTGGACTTTTTTGGTAGTATGGAACTTACTGGGAAATGTGGTTAAGGAGGTTGAGTTTGTCTATGCACTGAGTCAGTACCATTGCAAGACCCACCAAAGACTTATGCTTAGTCATGGAAATTTTATTCATTTTATTTAAATATATATATATCAATAAACATCTAGGAGATTTAGAGAATCATAATTCTGAGATGGTTGAAGCAGCTCTGGAGGAGCTTCACTTGATTCTGATTCTTGTGTTTCACAGTCTTGATTCAGGTACAGAATCAAGTTTAGAATCAAAGTTTAGAATCACATGAGAATTCTATAACTGACTTCCCCTAATTCTATCAGGATGGGGCTAAGTGAGTAGATAGACCCAGTCTGTGCTTAAAATGGAGCATCTGAGTGATGCTCATTGCAATTATTCTTTTTCTTACACTATTAAGTTCTGAATAGAAAATGGAGGGAATAGATGCAGAAGAGTCAGGAGATGTCAAGAATGATTTATGTGGAGACAGAGGCAGAGACAGAGATGTGAGATCAGAGAGGATTGGAAGAAGTTGGGGATAGACCTTGACTTTAGCTTATGTACTGTGCCACTCTACTGCTAATAGTCTAATTTAAGAACATAGACAAGAAGAGACTTAGAGAAAATTGAGAGAATGGAATAGTTTTAAGTCAGAATAATCAAGGATGTCAAACTAAGTTGATTATCAGACTAAAGAATAAATGACAGTAATCTGCTACTTATATACCTATAGAAAATGTCAGAAAATGATAAACAAGAAAGTAGAATAAACAAAAAAACTATGTAATGCAATGGGCATGTGATAGAGATAACAGAGAGATAATGAAGAGGAATGACATAGTATGAAGAGTGGGCATATAAAGAGAAATAGGTGGTAACATGTGAAATAAGAATAAAATTATAAATAGCAGGTATAGCATAAAAGAAAATATGAAGGCAAAGCAGAAACTATCAGTACTGAGTAGAAAGGTATAGAAAGAAATAATAACTAATAATCAATGGGGATAAAAGGTGAACAGAGTCAAAACGGAGATAGGTGGAAGAGTACAGGAATATTTGGAAACAAATAATATACAAAGAAATAGTAAGATATAAAACAATAGAAATAGAAACAGAATAATATGGAAACAGTTGGTATAAGTTGGGGTTTGTCCAGAATGTACAAGTTGTAACATACACCACCATCATCACTTGTGGTCCTAGTCATGTTATTTCTACTCTATGTCTGATCTGAGTCAGTATATACAAAATATGAGCATACATTTTTGAGATGAGGATATTGAGGATGCTGGATCAGAAATGTCCAGCCCAACTCCTTCTTAGGAGAGTGATGCTGAGATAGTGGGCCCTTCTACTCCTTACAGTTTAGTCCTCCTAGCTGAGCTACCCAACCCCATTATGTCTGTCCCTTGTAAGAGTAAGAGCAAAGCTTGGCCACTACTGAGCTTATCTCTTCTCTGCCATACTTGCCTCTCCTCTGCCATACTTGCCACCCCCAGTGTCTCACTCTGCTACTCCTGCTTCTCTAGTTTCTGGTCTTTTTTCTAATGCTGGAGTTTTTGTCCCTCATATTTCTCTCTCTCCCTTGAATGGGAACATTAGTGATTATATTGTGACTGCTATATTTTTTGGTAGTCCTTGTCCAGTCTTTTCCAGCATGATGCTGGACTTGACTTCCTCTCTTAATTGTGCTCTTGCAGCCTTCACTAGCAAGCCTTGGTCAGAGGAGCAGAATACTATGCATCTTGCTCATACTCTATCAGTGATAGTAGGGCACATTGTTACTTTAGAGTGGCATATACTGCCTTTCAATAACATGCCCAACACACTGCTTTGGTCTCAGCCTTGCATAAGTCACTACCTTCACTTCTTTTTCCACAACCACTATCATCAAAGCTATGCATTACTATTTTCAACTTATATACTGCTGATTTTACAAGACAATAAGCTCTAATAGTAGGACTGAAGGTGGAAGATTCACTACTGGGCTTCAACAAGCTGGTCAGGCCATTGGAATCACAAAGAAGAAGAAGTCATTGCATATTTTGGCATCAGTATTTTCTAATGCTAAGATTACTCCTACAGTCCCAGTTATTTCTTTCTTTCCCTTCCTCCTAATAATGATGTAAACAAAGAAGAGAAAGAGGAATACTCTTTTGATAAAAGTGATGTCCAATCTGTCTAAGGACATACACAATCCCATGCTTCATCTATTGCAAGACATGGTGAAGAATATTGTACTAGAAATAAAGAGAAACACAGTTGCTCTTGCTCCCCTTCTGTTCAACCTCCCCTCCCTAATCAGAGGGCCCTTCATTCTCACACTCCTCTATCTAATCCTCAGGCCACTTCTGACACATGTGCAACTCCCACTCCCATGCAAATAGCTCAAATGTGATAAGTCATTGATAACATTCCAACATCTCCTTCTATCTCAACTGCTCACAGAGAGCTGTCTGCAGATTTTGAAGTTCATCATCTAGTAGACCAGCTTCAACATTTTGATAAAGCTGTTCAACAAATCCCTTAAGAATGAGTTGTAGCATCTATTGCTCATCAAATCTCTATTGAGGGTGGATATCACAGAATACACTATCTATGGTCATGGGACCACATTGAGTTGTAGCATCTATTGCTCATCAAATCTCTATTGAGGGTGGATATCACCTATTTGTACAGAATACACTATCTATGGTCATGGGACCACACATTTCTGGGCCTAATCCTAGAGCACAACTTGACAATACTGACTGGAGTGATGAGGTCTTTAATAATGCTAACCCTCAAACTCTCTCTCCTCTCTTTCTAACCCCAATCTTCATCTCTTTCTTACTAGGCTTGCTGGCTACCAGGCCTTGCAAGCTGAAATGCAAGCAGCTTCTGTGATGTCACAGGCTATGTCATGATCTCAGGACCACAACACTAGTGTCGATAAAGCTTTAAATATGCTGTCTGTTGCTGAAGACAACACATCTTTTGCTACTCTTGAGGAGAAGCAGAAATATTTCAATGAGACTGTTGGAGATGTGTGTCTTGCTATCTCAAACCTTATTGACTGGATGAAAGACTTCTCTTTTGACAAGAACTTAGGTATAAATTCTGAAGCTCTCAGTAAAGAGCTTGGATATTTGGTTCTAAAGCTTAATAGTTCTAGCTGGGGCAAAGCCAAAGTTGGAGAACTAGCTTTTGAATGAAAAAAAGGTTTCAACCTTCTGGATCTTATTGTGAAAACCTTTATTCCACATAACAAAAATGTTGTTCTTACTGACAATGCTATTAGATATGAAAACAAAAAGAAGAATTCCAAGGTCAACAAAGGTAAATAATGCCAAGTGAATCCTCCTCAAACTCAAGATGTTACTATGGCCAGCTCATCAAGTAATGTCATTCATATCATGATAGAAGGTATTTCAAAAGCCAATGACTCCCTTCCTAACAATATGCTCTGAAACCCTAAACCCAAGAGTTCTAGGCCACTTCTCTGACCTCTTGTTTCTGTAATAGCACATCATCCACCTTCTCAGGTATACTAACCCAATATTACCACCCCTTCTACCAGAAAATCTTTTGCAGATGCTGCATACTCTAAGACACCTTTTCCATCTACTAATAATTTACAGAAAATTGAATTATTATCTCAAGAATGTAAATGTTCTGGTTCTTCTAAAATTAGAATAACTACTCATGGGCCTATCAGGTAACAGGTGTGGATCCTTTTTGATGATAATATCACAGCTGAGGATAGCTGTGACCATAATAAGATTAATAAGGTTATTAATCATAGTCTTATTCAAGGACAATCTAAGCTTTATGTTGAAGCTGTTTTTGAAAACACCAGTAGACCTAGTCAAGATCTTGTTTTAGTCACTACTTTTGTTGCATCTCCAAAGGAGATTGAAATTATTCATACTTGGATTTCTAAAGTGATTGAGAAACTAGTTGCTGAACCCAGAGCTTCTATGTTCAAATTCTTTTTGAAAATTGTTAGAGTTTCTTACTTTATTCTGCTGTATGATAATAGTGATAATGGTTAGCTTTATTGCTTCTTTATCCAGTACTCCCATCATCTTGGGTGGTAAACAAGTGTAAACACCACCATCATCATCTATATCATTGAGCACAGTCCTATCCACCCCATTGATCTTAGATTTGAGTACTCTCTACTGCTATATCTAATCCCCCACCTGCAAATCCAGGAGCATATACCAATCTGTCAATGGTGCACCTTGCTGCATCATCATCTTTCAATTGCTCTCTCTCTCACACTCCTTTGGCCTCCTCTGGGGCCAGAATTCATCTTGGTCCTAGAGGGAATGTCTCTGACAATAAACTTTTTAACCCCAGCTATATGCCTAGGATGGCTGCCAGGACCAGTCACACTGGATGCCACTGTGAGCATCAGTGTGGACCACTTTATTCTTCTTGATCCTGCTCCCAGGGATTGTCTATCTCTTCTGAGGAGAAGGGCTCTTCTACTCCTTTATTGTCTCACACTTCTTTCCAGAGGGATGTATTATCTCAGGTGGCCCTCTTACTGCCCAGTGCCCCTCTGGGGCCCACCCCACTTGCTTTGGATGAGTCCACTGGGCTTGATGCCAATTTTGAAGTGATTCAGACTTCTCTCACTCATTGTCTTGCCTTTATGAGATAGGTTCATAATATAGGTATGTCTCTTCCCTCCAATTTCAGCCCTCACATTGTGAAGATAGCTGAATATATATTATATAATCCTTGGGCTTTGCTTGCAGCATCCCCCAAGAATGCTTTGGTCTCTGAGTCTGTGTTTGACATGATCTCAGCCATGTTTCCTCCTTCTCCAGTTGTAGAGGATGTTGCTATGCATGAGCCTACTACTCTGCCTGTTGAGATCATTTCTCCTCAGGTAGCAGCTCAGGCTTCTGCCCCCTCTCCCTCTAGTGTTCTAGCTGGCCCACCTGAGAGTGCCCCAGCTGGTCTTTCTGGGAGTATTCCTATTCCACCATCTCCTAAACCTTAGGGTATCAGGAAGGTGAAGGCAAAGAAGGTAGCCAAGAAGAGGACTCTCTCTAAGGGGGTTCCTCCTCCTATGTCTACTATGTCCAAGCCAAGTGCCAAGTCCTTTGTGGCTGCCACTCAGGCTTGTCCTGCTTCTATGGCAGGCTCTTCCAGCTCAGTGGAGAATCTGGTCAATGTTGCTAGATCCTTCCTGAATCTTACTCCATCTGCCATTGTAGCCCTCTCATAGGCTGATCAGATAGCTGCTTGCCCTCCTGCTCCTGCTCCAGCAGTTGTGGGGTCCAAGCATCCCATCATGCCTTCTGCCTCTGCTTCTCCTGTGAAAAAGCCCAAGACTACTACCCAAGGGCTCTCCAGGAGACAGATTCTTTTCATACTAGATAACCCCACTACCAAGTCTACTCTTGAGGAGATTCCCTGTCTCCTCAACTGCTATCTAGTAGATTACAATATTGTTGGCTTCCATGCAGAGTCAGTGGCTATTGCATATAGTGGCTGGTCCATTAGGACTAGTGACATAGCTATACTTGAGCAGCTTACCCTTGTTAGGGAATAGTTGGGAAAGCACTTCTCCCCAGTAGACTCTGAGGCCTACCTTCCTGCATCCAAGAGCTTTCTCAAGCTCCTGGATGTCTCTTTCTTGTGTGCAGACAGTGCTCACATCTTGTCTCAACACATTGAGGAGGTCATGGGGTGGTTGCTCTATAAGAACCACTTCATTTTGGTGGGCCCCATTCATATGGTCCACAATTCAGTAGTGTCAGACACAGCTATAGCATACTTTGAAGTCTGAGACTCCCAGAGGAGCACTTGTGCTACTAACCTCATGGGGCATACTCTTCAGTTTGGATATTAGGTCTTCTGCATTATGGAGGCTAATACAAATCCTAGTGTCTTTTTGTGCCAGTGTTGCTGGACATAGGGGTATTTCTCTCAGTCTTGCTACTCCAAGGCACCTTGATGTGTACTTTGTGGCAGTCCTCATTACTAGAATAGCCATTGGGCTTTCACTGGTTGCTGTAAAGAGAACCCATGCCAGAGTATCCCTAAGACCCCAGAGAGTCAGCCATGCCCTCATCCCCCTTGCTGCCTGAACTGTTGTCAGGCTTATGCTACAACTTTGAAGCAGTGTCCATTCTGGCATCACTGGTTCAATAAGGACTGGTTGCATGCTAAATATCAGAAAGTGTGTACTTGTCATGATGCTCATGCCTTTAAGTCTAACTGCTCTCTTTCTCATGTCTAGTAGTCCTACTAAGGGACTGTCTGGAAGTGTAGTTAGAGATGTTTGCATATTTAGTCAGAATATGAATTGCAATTATGCTTATATAGACTATGTGCTTGAGAATCTCAAGGACTCTTTCAATGTTCTCTTTTTTCAGGAGTCTCCATAGAGAACCATTAGACAAATGATGTCAATAACCTGTTGGGAGTGATGATATTGTGGGCACTCCCAAGCACCCTGACTGGCTCTATATGGTAAGGCCACCTACCGATGAGTACAACTTACATGTCATAGCTTATGTCCATATATTAGATTAAGGGGAATTCATCCCCTTCTTGATCTCTCTATATTTTTTATAAAAGTATTAAATTACCTTTAGATATATCTCCACATAGATGGGGTTGTCTATAGAAGGGGCTCTATTCCTCCATTATAGTCTTTGTATGGGCACAGATCTGTTCTTGACAATAGAAACTTAATCTTGTCCTCTTCTTTGAATACCTTTTTGAGCTCAAGTACTCAAATATCAGGGAATTAAAGGGATATATTTCCTATCTCTTCAATGATAATATATAAGCTGTTCTCTTATGTGGACAGATGTATGTGTCCTGACCATATATCATATAGTTGTTCTATTGGTGAAATACTAGATAAAGATCCTTCTGGCACCTTATAATGTTCTACTAGTGTCAGTTTGGCATTGATAAGGGCTAAACTCACTTGTGACTCAGCAGAGTTCTCAGGTATATGGACCTCATGCATGTCTATACTCTGATTGGTCAGCACCTCCATAGTAAGCATGATGTCCCAGCATAGATCGTTGGCATTATATAATACTATAGCATTATTATTTAGATTTTCAAAATGACTTAGCAGATGGCTTCCTGAAGAAGTCATCAGAAAACTTAATTTTATAAGATTAAAATTTTGAGTGGGATTGTTGTGGTAATATCACTGTCATTTTCAGCAATGACATAGCTACACATGTTTACATGTACAATAAGTAGGGTTATTATAAAAAATGTAAGGCCTTGCCTTATAGATATCAGAACTTAACCTTAAGTCACACTTAAGTACAATAATCCTATGTTATATTGGACATGTACTTCATAGTATAGGTTTTTTTTTAATTTTATTTTTATATTTATAAATTTATAACGTAGTGTGCAATAGCAGTCCACACCCAGGTTGGTAGCCCAGAATACCATTACAGGAGTACAACTAAGAGCAACTACATAAAATACATAACAGGTCAAAACTATGTAAATGTCCATCACAATCAGCATCCAACAAATGCTTTCTCACTCTACTCAGCTTTGGGTGGGGGCCTATGACAAAATTTGAGGTTTCAGTGGTGCCAGTTGAGTGCTCTCCTATCCTTGCACTCCTTCTTTGCTGTCTTCTGAGAAATTGCATTATCATACACTGTCCTCTCAGACAAGGCCATCTTTTCAGACAACCAAGCCTGATCAAATCAATGATGCTAATACAGGCATCATTGGTTGCTAGCACTGTGCTCCCCTTTACAGTTCACATCATATGTGGCATGAGAGTATAGAGCTCCCTCAGGAGTTGGATCCTGGGGTGGGTGGGCAGAGAGGTTACCCCTGCAATAGGATATGTGTTGCTGATAACCAGCCTCAGTATGAGGACTGGCACACTGGGGGCATTGGAGGGCCTGAGACTAACAAGCATAGGTGGAATGTCCCTAGCATCAGCAATGCTAGCACAAAGGAATGCTGAAATAGGAGCAGGCCACATACACAAAGCAGAAGGCCAGGCTGAATTAGAAGGAGATACTAATCAGGCACTTGGTGGTAGCACTGGACTGGGAATCAAGAATGTCAAACCATATAGTGGCAGTGTCAGCATGTCAGGAGTTGTACATGACCTGAGGGCTATTTGCAAGAGTGAAGGAGCCAGCCATGTGGGACTTCCCCATGACTGCCTGTACATCAGAGATCATGATCTGCTGGCCATCAGCCTTGAAAAAAGAAACATCAACAATCTTAAGATAGGACCATGAATGTGGGAGGGTGGCCTCAACTCCACTCTCAGCAAGGGAGAGGAGGTGCTGTATACCAGACTTCACCAGGTCTATTTCACCCTGGGTAGCAACACAAGAGGTGAGAAGGGAAATCCCTCTATATATGAAGTGATAGAAGTCAACCCAAAGGTTACTCTTGCCAAGAGAATGATTGGCAGCACCCACTAAGGCAGAAAACTGCAAGGAAGAGGGGAGTGGGTCACTCTTGATGAGGACCTGGTGCCAGGAGGGACTAGGAACAGTGGATTTGATTTGTACTTTGGGAGCACTAGAGGAACAGAGGCCTGATACATTGTGATAATGTGATCAAATAGAAGGGTGGGGACAGTCTTGGCCAAATTGACCAAGGACATGATATCTTGAACAGTGTAAGTATAACTATGCTTGATACTGGAGGGAGAAGGGGAGTGCTTAGCAGACTGAGCAGGCCTAGGAGGGGGAGCTAACTTAGGAGCTGGGGGAAGATGGACAGTGGCCTCCAAGGGAAGACCACATGCTGGGGCAGAGGGGGCATGGGCAGCTGAGTCAGCTATTCTATGGATCAGAGGAGGACACTGCAGAGCATCATGGGGCAGCAGGTTACACAAGGTAGAGGCCAAGGTAGGCATGTTGGAGGAGTCATCAAAGAGCAAAGTATATCTCTGCAAAGCAAAAATGAATCCTGCCATCACTGACAGAGTCTAGGCAAAATGCATAAAGTCCCACTCATTATGCAAAGGCTTGCTAGCCAAGGACATGAGTGAGTCATTAATAAGATTGATTCTCCTCACTATATTAATAAAGGGATTAACAGGTTAATAGCCCCAATTACTAGGGACTAGAGGACAAACACAGGGAGCAAAGATGCTAGCCTCAGGGGAGAGAGCACTAGTAACTGGGAAGGGTGAAACCAGAGAAGCAGGAGTAGCAGGGCATGATACAGACAGCACCAAGTAGAGCTGGGAGTGTAATGGCCCAAGAATTAATTGGTAATTCAATGCCTTACTCAAATTTCTACTACTGGGATGTTAAAGGAACTACCAGAGAAGATGACAACAAAATATGACTTCCTGCCCTCTTACCTGAGGAATTACCAGAGAAGCCCTACCTTGATTCTATTCTCCTAGATGCTTACAACAATCCTCTCTTCAGATGTTACATTCTGAATGGGAAGGTCATTTGTACACTCAGGAATAGATCTTCTGACATAGTTGCAAATAGTTGGAAAATCAACAATGATGATGACACATCTACCCTTTGGTGACATCCTTATTTAGAACACCAAGGACCAAGGCTTATGCAAATCCTTGTATGAGAAATCCTCACAGGACATTATCAAGCTGGGCTTATGACCCCGAGGATCCAAATCACTCTAGACACCATGAAGAATGAATTATCCATGCTGCCGCTCTCACTGACCCTATCATATGCAGACATGCCAGCATCTCCACCATGACCTATTCCTCCCCCTCTTCCTACTGAGGATTCCATGGATTATACCACTGACACCAGCAAATCAGCATGAAGCATCTCACGTAGCTGAAGCATCTCTCCAAGAACTGACATCATGGACTACTCTTGATCCCACTATACCATCTCTCCCAAACCTATGTAGAAATTATGACTGATGTGTATGCTTTCAAACTCTCACCCCTATGCCGACTTCCATTTGATTACCCTGATAATCAAACTTCTTAATTCCCGAGTCATCATTAGTGAATATATTATTAACTCAGTCTTCTTGTGATTGACTTTTATAGTTTGATGTTCATTATCCTAGTAGATGTAATCTTTGGACTTCTCAACTTCGACGTCTAATTAGTGAATGTATTATTAGATAGTGATGCCATATGACTTCCTCCTCCCTCCTCTCCCTTGAA
>KQ963436.1:35357-49678 GCA_001563735.1 Leucoagaricus sp. SymC.cos | reverse complement strand
ATCTATAGCCGCTTTTCGAGGTGAGCTTGATTTGACTCTGTCTTGATCAGGCTGGACTCGTGACACGGGTTTCAGCTGTAGGCATCGTCTGTCAGTCAACAGCTATGGTTCTCGCAACATTCCGGCTATATCGAAGATACAAAACGAGGAACGTGTGGTGGGATGATTTCTGCGCATTTACGGCCTTCATACTGGACATAGTCCATGCTTCAACCATCATCTTCAGACAGGAAGGTGAGTATCAGCAGAGGATTAGTGACCTTTATTCCGTCTCATCACCCCTTCCCAGACTCCCCCAAACTCACTCCCAAGCAAAGAGAGCGTAAAGTTGCGATATTCTGGATGACGGGTCTCATCCCGCCTCTTATCGTGTGGTAGGTCGTAGCGGAAACCTATCAATAAACGACACTCAACGGCTTCGTAGGCTCTCAAGAATAAGTATATGCTTGTCTATTGCACGTATAGACGTCCAGTACACTGCTGTTCGCATTCGACCTTGGACATACGTCCTGATCGCCGCATTTGCATTGGTAGCCGCCATCTTATTCAGCCAGAAACTCTATGTATGTCTGAGATCAACTGCATGGCAACTTGAGCCGGCTGTTTATTGTAATATTGGGGTTCCGCTAGGATACACAAGCATTACCGGTGAGTACTTGATCACATCTACATATATCGTTTTCCATCTCCCTTGACCTGACAGCATTTCATAGGTGACCTATTGGCCGATTCAATTCTAACCGCGATCTCCTTTCGACTGCTATGGAAAGTTCGTATTCGTCAATCACAAAAACGACTTTTGTCTTGGATTTTTGCCGCAAACATTTGGAGCTCATTGGTTGGGATTGTGTACGGAGTTGTAGTCATTCTCGGTGCTAAGCTGGGAGAAGGACGTTCGTTGGTTATTGGAACTGTCGTCCACTTAAAGGTAGCCTAGCTCTATACTCATAATTCCCTGGTCATTACTGAGCACTGTATGGCTTCTCTAGACGACTACTACCCTCGATGTCAGCAACCTTATTGTCGTTGCAACCTACATTTTTGCAAGGTTCCATCGCAGTTCGGAAAGTGACTCCGAATCAGACGATCCTCCAACTACGAGACGACACTCGGATTTACCAAACGGCCGAACAACAAAGCAGCCTACTGTTTCACGGACCAACACAGTTCTCATATTGACAGAGTTTGATTCTGACGGCTCAGCTGTCTCGACTTGGGACCAGAGATTCGAAAGGCACATGACGGCTACCTTCATGACACATGGGAGCACTGACCTATGCTGGCTCCCCGATCCCCCTTCACCTGCATTACAGAGTCGTAGATCAGAACAACATGAGTTTGTCTCTCTACCAACTCATCCTAAAGATTTTCCTCCCTTATCGAGATCAGTCTCAGAGCCCTTGAGTTCCAGTAGAAACCATCACACTTTCTCCAGCAGAAAATAATCACATCCCACAAGGACTTGATTCGGAAATATGTATTTTGTATATAGTATTGCATTGCTGTCTGATTGCTGTCCGCTCGCTGTTTTGTCAAGTAACATATGATAGCCATCCGGTGTAATAATCAATGGATTGTGTATATAGCAGGGCACAGATCCGGTGATAAACTGTTTGTATTAACCGACGCTTATAATTTCGCATATGCCTGTCCTCCAGCTTCTCTATCAATTTGAATAGCTCCATCCAGACCTTAAAGATCAGATCAGCATAGAACTTGTAGAATGTCTGCACCACTCACCCATCACTTCAAAAAACCGTTTGGGGCTCATCTTATGAGCGGTCAGTGTATCTGTTCCATGGATCTTCAATGCGGCCAGTCCTTGACGCATTCCGTGAACCGCAGGGACGGCAGTGATCAGAGGAAATACTGAAGGAGACGTCAGACAGTCTACTCTGAATCTGACAATGGTCCAATAAGCAGACGAACTCGCGATTTTGACCCCCAATCTTCTTGCGTCGCTGGCAGTAAAGTCGGGTGTTGACCCACCGGTAACAATGTTTAAGAGAACCTGTACTCATTAATTGTGATGTTTCCGAGCATTCTTAGATTCTAGTGGCATACTGGAGTAGGTGCAAGTTCTCGAACAGACTTTCTTACTTCTTCTTCGCTTTTCACTCCTTCCACAAATGCGACTAGGCCGAATCAGCAACTCAGTACATCGGACTTAAGCTGAATAGTGTCACCATCTGCACCCGCTTTCACCGCGGCCTTCAGTCGTGCCAGCGCTTCATCAAGCCCGTAACTTTGTGCTGCATCAGTCCGAGCAATGAGAACTATATCACATCCAGGATTTTTTGCTCTTGCAGCAACTGCGGCTCTGATACGCGAGAGATATTCATCAATTGAGACAATTTGTTTTCCGAGGAGATGTCCGCATCGTTTGGTTTGTACCTGATGGTCCATTCAGTCACCAAATAGGAGCAGTAAAAATGATGAGCACTTGATCTTCAATGTGAAAACCTGCAACGCCAGCTCTCGCATACGCAGTCAATGTTCGAGCAACCATAATTGGTCCACCAAATCTAGAAGCAGATAGCTTTCAACTATGTTCTGACCAATAAGAGTGGACCCACGAACTCACCCAGTGTCAGCATCGCAGATGAGAGGGACATTTGGATTAAGACTGGCTAACATGGTGGCATTCTTGGCTCTCTGGATGAGGGTAGCTGAAGAAGTCACAGGAAATGACATTCACCTGAACGAAATCATTCTGTGTAGCGATCGCGAGGTCAGGCTGTCCAAGCATTGAAGCCGTTGTTGCCGCCCCACTCATGTACAGGACGTCAAAACCGGCTTCTAGAGCTAATCGTCCCGATAGCCCATCGTATACACCTATTTCGGAGGGATGTCCATGTACTTTGTGTGTGATTAAGCTTCAAGACTGAGTCCGGACATACCAGGAGCCACCTGCGCAAGAAAAGTGGAAGAGTTACGTCAGTGAGGCCTTCTTAATCACGGGAGGGCGCACAATCAGGTCAGGACCCCGCAAAAGCTGCCGCAATCGAGTACTTGATTTGATAGGTACACCAGTCATTTCTTGTTGACGTATTAATATAAGGTCAGAAAGTGACAAATATTAAGGGAAGAGAAAGCACCACAAATTATATATGCATATGACAAAGCTATTCGGACTTCCGGAATAGCTCCCGTTGTTTCGTGGTCATGTTGACTATTGATTGGGGATGTCCATAAATCCGGCTATGTCATGTCCGCTCCAACACCACCGGCATTAGTGAAGCGTCCAATCCCGGGACTTAAATGTTCATACAGTCCTTCGTTTGTTGCTGCCCTGTGTACTCTTCATAATTCATATCAACTCGAGTAAGGACACTTAAGGTACGCTCCGGACCTTTGGTCCTTGGCTACATCGTATTATGAAATTGGTTTCGGGACTGTCAGACGACGAATAGCTCTCGGCCTGTTAGAATGACCACCACCGCCATTCAAGTCGCATGGGAAAACGTCTTGGTCAGTGGTAACAGTTCACCCGATTTGTTGCATAGAAGCCTAGCATGAAAAGAACACTACCTAGCACACCTTATCCAATCACGGAAAAAGTCCGTAGACGGCTGTAGAGCATATTGTGGGACGATTAAATCGTCGAGCTGAACATACTAAATTGAGGCCTCTTTTCACATTAACTGGATATGACCCTTGTCAAGTCTCTGCATGTTTGTCCTATGTCGCAAAAAGTCGCAGCGGAGTAGCCTCAGCCCTTATCCCCCCAGGAGTCTGCAAGATACGACAACGAAGAAAAAATGCAGTCAAGCGTGAACAGGTTGGAGTTGTACCCATTCCCGAGAATTGAGGCGATAATTGAGGATTCGTTGACAAAAGCAGAACCCGCACGCAAGGAAGTGGGAGGTTTGGCCACGCATGCCACGTTGGGAACACATGATGGTCGGGTAAATGAATAAAGAAGTTTACAGCCTGAAGGCAAAGGAGACAGGAGAAATCGGCAGCGGGCATGAATACATCAGGGCGATCATGAATGATGATTGAAGCTTGTTTTACTTTGAAGCTTTCGACAAACAAACGTGATGACGTGAATCCATTCGCAGTGGTCTGTAGTTGAGTGCTTCAATACACCTTCAAATTCCTCAGTATGGCTCTACCCACGAAAGGTAGAGCTATAATTGACACAACGGCCGGTGAAATAGACATTGAAATATGGTCTAAGGTGTGTAGTCGTCTGTTCTTGCCTTGTGCCGTTCTCTTACTTGGTGTAGGAAACACCTAGGGCATGTCGAAACTTTCTAGCTCTTGCCATGGAGGGTCTGTGAGCTCTTTATCTGGATTGCATCCACAACCTAATGTTCTTTTTAGGATACTATGATAATGTTATCTTCCACCGGTAAACGACTTCGTTGTTGCGCGCTCAGGGGGACTAATGAGCTCATAGCATAGTGCCCGGTTTCCTTGTTCAAACTGGAGATAAAACCGGGACAGGGGCAGGAGGAGAGTCTTTCTATGGAGGTATGTTGCTCTGTCATGAACCAAGTTCCTTATCTGACATCTTTACAAAGAGCCCTTCGAAGATGAAATACACCCTCGACTACGCTTTCCTCACAGAGGGATTGTTGCCATGGCCAACAATGGAACGCGCAATTCCAATGATTCCCAGTTTTTCATCACTCTCGGTTCGTGATTAAATACTATTCGATACCTTTCCGCTCACGCCAGGCCCGTTCAGATCGTGCCGAAGAACTCCATGGTAAACACACCGTCTTTGGAAGGGTAGTAGGAGACACAATATATAGTGCGTTAATTTCCCTCCCAATAGATTTCGGTGTAACTCACGCGCACTTCAGATGTCGCTAAGATAGGCGAATCAGGTAAGTTTGGTCCATTGGTGCACACGAAATGATGTTTACGAGGTTCAAGAGATTGACCAGAAGACCGAGCGGCCTGTCTAGTATGTACGGGGGGATACTTTTGTCATGAGCTCAACTCGATTTCTTCGTAGCCCTCCAAAAATCAAGACCATTCGTATAATCGACAACCCTTTCCCCGACATTATCCCCCGTATCACGGCCGCAGAACGGCGCGCGCAGCAGAAGGCAAGAGAACAAGCTCAGCGGGAACGTGAAGATGCAGAAAGGCGGAAAGGAGGCAAAAAGTCCGTCCGTAGTGTCAACCACATTCATCGTACCTTCGACCAGCTGACACACCTACAAGGAATACAAAACTGCTCAGCTTTGGTGCGGATGAGGATGCTGAGGAGGAGGAGCCCGTTGTATTCGAGAAGAAATCTATGTTTCGACCAGACTGTCCGTTTCTTTCATTCTCAAGACACGAATCCGAATGACTGCTTTTCTTTAGTGGTGAGCGCACAAGCTCCCGAGGTTCCGGTCCCTGGTTTCTTGGGCCCTTCAACTCCAGATAAATCCAAGTCGATTCCGAAGACGGACGACACCGAACCCCCGAAGGTCTAGTCGTTCTCACGTTTCCGTTGGACCTACTCGCTCATGATCACTAATTAGGCGGAAAAACACAAAAAGGACAAGGAGCTTGACATCACCAAGATACGAGAACAACACGCCAAAGAGCAGGCTGCTGCTAAGTGAGTCCTCCGTATCTGTGAGGTCATGTTTGTCAACGTCGCCGACATTTCTATTCGAGGTCTTCCCGTCAAGCCGAGATTGAGAAGATGGAAGCAGATATCCGCAAAATTGCCAAGCGCACAGCTGGAGAAGATAGTGACGAGGAGCGCTCAAAAAAAAAGCCCAAGAAATCTTACCTAGAGGAGGAGCTCTCCAAGTATTCTAAAAGCCGTGGCTTGCATAAGAAAGGGAAGGATGGGCGTAAGAGGGATGAGACCGATGTTTTAGCTGCGCTCAATAGTTTTCGTGGGAAGCTGCAAAGCTCTATGAGGGTTCATGACGAGCCTGAGCCTGGGGATGAAGAGGGTGGTGAAGGCAAGACTGGGGAGGAAGGAATTGAGGTGGATGACGATACTGGTTTCCTCAATCACGCTCTCCATTTCCCGAAAGATAACACCGAGGAAGTTGAGAAGGCTGAAAGAGACTATGAAGTAATTGACCCTCGACAGCGAAGTGCACGAGCGCGAGAAGAAGAGAAGGAGAGAAAGAAGATAGTGAACAAGGGAAAGGGCGGAAGAAGATATAGGCGATGACACACTTCATTTCGTATGTACTACATATTACCTGCTAAAACCTGGGCTGTTTTTCCGCTATTCAGTTCTGCTAGTTTCCCTTCCATGCCGGTTTCTGCGTGTATGATACAACCCATTCAATCCTACCGTCCTGCGGAGACTGTGTAGATGCTATTTCTTCCTCAACCTTGACCAACAGGTCGTCATACATGTTTTCACCGTCCACCAAGCTGAACCCTCCTCGCTCGAGGACCAGAGTCCTGATTACGTCAAAGATGATTGTGACAATGCTCCTGCTTACCCTACCCTTCTCCCCGACCATGTGCCCATAAGAGTCGAATAGATGGAGATCTACATACCCATTACCTACTGGCCTCGAGGAGTTTCTTCTGAAGGGTAGCCATCCCTGGCCAGGCTTGGTATCCCAGGGATTGTCCAAACTTGTTGACTACGGTTTGAACTCTCTTGATGTAAGAGCCTACCACCCCATTCCTAATTTCCGTTAGCCGTATACAACCTTCTCGTTGACAAGCCCTGTTGACGAG
The DNA here is from genome assembly GCA_001563735.1 of Leucoagaricus sp. SymC.cos. NCBI lineage: Eukaryota > Fungi > Basidiomycota > Agaricomycetes > Agaricales > Agaricaceae > Leucoagaricus > Leucoagaricus sp. SymC.cos. Next base: position 43,015 of record KQ963436.1, on the reverse strand, counting down.
AAGCGGTCCAAACACGTTGACGTCCGATACAATTACGTTTGTGAGTTCATCAAGGATGAAATTGTCAAGCCCTACCTTACTGAGGGAAAGAATAATCCAGCCAATATTCTTACAAAGAACCTTGATGAGATCCTGTTCAACAAGTTCAGACCTCAGCTTGGACTTTGATTCCGGACCAAAGGGATGACATATGTACATCAGCATGGGCATCTTGATCCGAATTGTAGTAAGTTAAGAGGTTGACAAGAGTGTTATTTTGTGCATACCCATGGTCCTATCTCCAGTTCAAATTTCTCCGATATACTAGGTATTCTTGAAGACGATTTAGTGGTTTTTCCGTATACAAATAACACAAGTGATCTCGCAAAATTGTTGTGTGTACAGAGAAGAGCATTATCACAATGAATTAAAGAGTTATTTAACCACACCATCATCATCATCATCAACACCAGCAGCAGCAGCCATAGTGTCAGCGGCAGCAACAGCAACAGCATCGGCCTTGACGCGAGTGGCAAGCTTCACCTGGAATACGATTAGTCAACAGTAGATTGGATAGCAGGCGACAACATACTTGAACTTGGTCAAAAAGCTCTTCCACGCGAGTCATATTGATCTTAGGGTCCACTCTCAGCTTCAGAATTTCAGCGCCAGGAACAGCTTTAAAAGCCGGTCGGTCATCGCATATCTTCATGTCTACAACCAACTCTCGGACTCCTACAATGTTGGGTCGATCCTCGGGTTCGGGAGAACAGCATTTCATGATCAAGCTCCATGCCTGATCATTAATTGCGTCGTAATCTTGCTTAATGTCGCCATCCCAATCAAACTCATCCTCGTCCTCGCCCTCGTCATCTGTGAATCCAGGTCGTTTGGGAAGTTCTTTCCGAGCCAAAGCCGCCATGACTTGAACGTCCAATCCATACTGGTAGTATGGGGATTGTCGCGAAAGTGCCTGTCGGGGAGAGCCATGAGGGTGCGTTGTTCGGATCAACGAAAGCGGTCGTACTTCATAGAACAGACAACCAAGGGACCAAATATCAAACTGCTTGGTTGGTTTCTCGTTACCCAACACTGTCTCGGGTGCTGAAAAACGTAGTGTAGTTGAAGAAAGAGAGCCCGTGGCAGCCGAGACCGTATTGATATGGGATGTGCCAAAATCAGCAATCAAACCACGACCCTCGTCCGAGATAAGAACATTTTCCTATGAATAACCCTTAAGATAAATGTCCTTGTGATTGGTAGGGTGCTAAAATCACATACTCCCTTCAGGTCGCCATGCACGACACCTAAGTTGTGCAGGTAATGTAGACCATCCACGACATCGGAAATCTGAAGACAGGTTGACGAACGTGAACAATAAATATGCAAGCACTCACGAGAGGCAGCCGAGATTTCTGGGGAAATCGAGCGGCATAATCCCTCAAATTCCCATTCTTCATGAATGGAGACACAAGGCAAGGTTGAAGGGAGTCCTTCTGTCCTTCAAGAATCACTCCGAGGAATGGTAGAACATTTGGGTGTGATGAGTGAGCCCAGAGGATAACCTCCTTGATCCATGGCTACGGATATTTTTAGCATCGCGCGAATTGGAGGGGTGATAATCAGAGACAAACCGTCCGCTTCATCTTTTTGAGGCAGATAGTCGGATCGGTTTCTTGGTACACAGCTGCGCATCTTCCTTCGTTAATTAATCTACGAGGACCATGTTTGATCCTCTTGAGTTCGAAGCGTTGAGGAAAGATAAAAGTTGAGGATGTAATTCTGCATAGAATTGCAAGAACACGATTTCGTTCCTCAGCAATCGAGAGGATTTCTTTGAGGGCCTTGAGAGACCTTAAATCAGGAAAATTCGGGACCAGGGTAATAACTTAGACGTACTCGGTCCAGGAAATCAACCACAACATGGATATCATCCTGTGCGAGCTCTATCACTGCCGCAGCCACGTCCCTTGTATGGTTCTCAATGAGCCTAGACAGTGGCTTTCGTAGCAACTCGGCCTAAGGCATAACGTCAACCTTGCACGCTGGCAGCACACAGAACAATCGGTATACATACCTGAATATGGTTCAAAAGTGTTTCTGCGCGATCAAAGTCGACTTCAGGACGAGATCTCAGGGCTTGCATTTCTGTAAGAGATGTCAGTCTTAGTGAGGGACGACGATCTTCTTCCATCTCCATATCAGTAAACATTGCTTGAATTTGTAGGAAATCGGGTTGTTCGCCGGGGTTAGGCGTGCAGCATTTTGTAATCAAGTTCCAAGCCTTGTCGTCGATTTCATCGATCTCATCGTCTGAACGATCAGGCCGCCTAAGAGGTTCACCTTCACTTATTTTTTTTTGGACCTCCTCGTCGAGGCATTGATAATATGGAAGCTTCCTTGAGAGCACCTTTCGGGAATATTTCATAAGGGAGTTCTCGTCCCAGGTCCAGGAGAGATAGATACCTGATAGGAGAGACAACCCAATGACCAGATAGTGTGTTTGACGCCGCTTTCGTTTACCGCCGGAGACGGCAAGAATCGGTAATTGTATAACCATAGTGTCGATTCATTTCGTTGCCGGAGGGCGATATCAATACCGAATGAAACGATGATTGCTCGACCCTCATTGGAAACCAATACAGTATCCTGTTGAATTCAGTCAACGAGTTCTTGGAAGTTGGAAATCATTGTTAGGCTTACTCCAGTGACCCATACAGAAAGACAAAGGCTATCGTTCAAGTAAGCCATGCCATTGAGAACATCCGAGATCTAACATCATTTCAGTCACTTCGGCTGGCTCAATGGACTAATCGTCACTTACCAGAAGCATTCGAGATTTTTGGGGAAGGGTTGGTGCGTAATCCTCCAACGTCCCATTCTCTGAATATGGCAATACTAAGCAGAGCCGTGGAAGCTCGGTTGGACCCTCATAGAATACTCCACGGAATGGCAGAAGGTTTCGATGAGAAGCGTTAGCCCAAAAGGTCATGTGTTCGACAAAAAGCTAACCCGACATTCAGCATTGAGTGTACGGAATGATGTCTAAACGTACTGGTGTATACTGCTCCTTGACAACACAGACACGGAATTTGTGCCCTTTCCCGTCATACATCTTCGCCCAATCGTTTTCGGAGACAAGTGAAGTGGAGTCATATCCTACGCCATTGACTCGATAATACTGGGGGACAATGTAAGTGAGAACCATGATATTCTGAAGCAGCTTCCTAAGGAGATTGGAGAAGGGAAGGTGGCGAAGATCTTTAATAACCTGGAGCAACACTGAATGAGGTGTCAAAAGGAAAAACGCAGTCTACAAAGACTCACCAGCTCAATCAAGTCAACCAAGATCTGAGTATCTTCACGGGTGAGTTTGTTGGCCGCTACAGTTGTGGTATCGAGGGCTTCTGAATCGCGAACAAGCAGGGATACGGTGTCACGCAGGTGCTCCGGGATTTTCAAAGGTGACGACTGGTGAGGACCAAGCGTTTGTTTGAGGATCATCTTGGCGGCTTTGAGATCAATCGTTCCAGAAGTCTCCAGAGGATCGAGCCTAATCTTTAACTTCTGTTTGGGGCGATTGTCTTCAACATGCATGTGCAAGAGGATCTCCTGAAGTTTGGGGCGCTCCTCCGCCTCGTACTCCCAACACCTCAACAGTAGATTCCAAACTGTATCGCGGATCGGGTCTCCACCTCGGCCCTCTTGACCTGGTCGGGCAGGTTTTTCCTCTCTCTCGATTGCTGCAGGCACAATAATATCTTTGGCGAATTGAGAGAACGGGACCTTCCCAGAAAGCACCTGGAACACAAATTTTGCTTGTGCTTTTGAAATTGTAGTAATGGCGACATACCTCGTGAGCCAGGCAAGCAAACGCCCATGAATCTGTTGCCTTCGTGGGTCGACTATCGTCGTGCAAGAATAGCTCTGGCGCAGCGTAACGTATTGTTGACAAATTAGAGCCCTGTTCTTGGCATGTGGCATCAAGGTCGGTGATTAATGCTCGCCCGTCGTTCGAGATTATTATAGCGTTCTGTTTATTGCGTCCTCGCTCAGCTGGGAAGGGGAGAGAGACGGACAGGGCACGTACAGGACTGAGTTGGCCGTGGACAATATTGAGTTGGTGCAAATAACACAAGCCGTCCGCAACGTCCGAGATCTACAGAAGACATTCAGCGGCGCGACAATAGATTGATCAGATGGCGCACACCGAGAATACACGCTGATCACTGGGGATTTCCCGTGCGTATTCGCAAATCTTGATGTTAGAGGTGTGCGGGGATACAAGACGGAGCCCATTGCTTTCGGAAAACGTGGCATATAACGGTAGGATGTTTGGGTGTGACAAATGGGTCCATTCGATGAGCCGCTCGTTGTATATCTACCCAAATTCAGCGGTATCCGAAGAACATAAAAAATGGCCGCTTACTGCTGGCGTGTTGCTATCAATTTGTCTAAGCACCTTGAAAGGAGCTGGAGAATCACTGCCCGAAGCGATGTCATATTTCACGGTATGGTTCCGGGCAAAGACACGAGTAGGTGATGCAATTCTGATAAGGGAGAACCACACATGTGCATGATGCCTGGACAGTGCCGTAGTCTCGTAGATGGCCTTCTAAAAGGTTGAATATTCCGACGAGGTGAATGGAAGGTAAGGGACTCGCCACACTCAGAACGTCTACAAGCAGCTGTCGTTCTTCGGCCTTGAGCTCGCCTGCTTTTTCAACGAGTTCGCGTGCGCGACTCTCTGAATCAATCTGCGAGATAAGTTCCTGGAGAGGCGCAAAGGAGTTGCTATCATTGGATGTGTTTTCTGCAGGGGCTTGGGAAGCCATCTCTCAGGCTGAGTCTGTTGGGGAAGGGGGAGAAGATCAGATAGACACATTCGGAAGGTAAGGCTATACACTGGGTCGGCGAGTCGATATCCCAGATGGCTTATTGAAACTTAATAATCACAATAAATATCCAATACAATCACAATAGGGTTGGAATCTTTGATAGCATTTCAGTATAATTTCAAAAATACGGCTGCCGTATCGATATACTGGTCCAGTGTACACACTGTGTCGGCGAGTCAATGCCCCACATGACTTATTGATACTTTATCGTGATAATCACGATAAATATCCAACACAATCACAATAAGGTCGGGATTTTTGATAACATTTCAGTATGTTTTCAGTGATACGGCTGCCGTATTGACTCACCGGCCCAGTGTATATGTGTCTTGGAAAAGGTGTTGATATAACTTTGATAGTGTAGTTATTAAGAAAGAACCGGTTTAGAAGCATCAGTAGCCATGAGCTTTTGGGCGGTAGAACCGTGAACTTTCTCAACGAGTTTGGTTCTATTTGGCTGCAGATGTAAGGGCGCCGCGTCTCGGCTTGCAGAGCCTCTCTGTTTTCTCTGCTCTTTTCCAAAAATCACGAGAGCTGAGACTAGTGTTACCGCTACTTATCAGCACTCTTGCAGGGCCTCCTTGTCCTATAATAAAGCCCCCGACCATCACGTCATTCCGCCGGTAGTAGAGTTGTCTACATCACGCAGAACATCATCGTTCCAATACCCTCAATACATACTTTCAACTTGTTTGATCTTCAAAGCTGTGTTAGTCTGCACACCGAGCATTCGGGTGCCACAGGGCTGCGTCAAAGGGAGACCCAGCCGGAGGATAACCACATGCATCTTCTGCACAACACGCCCTATACTGAAATAAGCAGCCAAACACATCTGATGCTATTCACTGACAACAAAAGCTCTCTTAGACACTAAGAGCGCTCGAGAAAGAGGGATGAGAGAAAAGTCACAAACGACTCCGAGTCTATCATAAAATTCTGTGCACGCAACTGGCGCCAAGATAATCTGTCCCGCCTTACAACCCCACTGCTCGACCCAGCCTTTGTACGTCCAATCAACTGGATTCTAATGAAGGACTCGGACTTTTTGTCAAGTAATACAACCCTTGAAGCTTGGATTAGCACAATGCAGACGACAACGTTCAGATATCTTGTAACCCCTGGACCAAGTGTTGTACACTTTCAATTGCTTTCTCAGTGTCACCATGGGTCAAGTACTCAACTGAGATCGAACCTCAACTCGGCTGCTTTGGACCCCGGGCCTTGATCGAAATTTGAGCACCTTAACAAGTTGGATCACAAAATCAGAGATTAATGACAATGACCTGAGTTTTGCTGTCCAGATTGTTTCTCGAGCGGTGAAGGTGATCGACGATCGGGATGAGATGTGACGGCGTGGCAAATGCTCGGGCTTGAGGTTGGGTGGGAAGTAGTAATCACCGTCTCTGGCGGCGGCTACGACGTGAGGGTCGTTGTCATGAAACTGGAGCTGAACCTAAATCCCGAATCATAGGACGATAAGCTTACTTCTCAAGTACATGTTTCCTGTAGTTGATGGTCACCAACTCACCGTACGTGAATGTTTCGAGTACTAGGGGTCTATGTCTCCAGCTTCTGCCACTGTTTCAGAGACTCAGTGCAGATTACACTGACGACCAGCGGTAAGTACCAGGGTGCGATTTAGCTTGGCGCTAAGTACATGTGTTCATGTTCATGAAACTTTCTGATATAATTTTTTCAGCTGAAGATCTCACCCCACTTCAACAAAGCAGCTGAATGCTCATTCCGCTCCCGCCGATCTAGTCTCAGTTTCAGTCTCTCGGCGCCGTTACCACTTAGTGCTCTACAATGCGCCGATCACTCCGAACTCAAATCACCGGAGTCACTGAAGTGTAGTACTTGGTATCAGGCCACTCGCGTTTTGTCAAGTGTCTGCTGACAGAGTCGAGTTGGTACCCATCAGGTTTGTACCAACCGCGGTAAGCATCACTAACGTTAGATTAGTGACAATCTGACACTCGGACACTCGGATACGATATGAAGAGCGGCGAGATGTAGTGTTCCGCTGTCAGGAAGGAAATTTTTTGTCCATGGTGAAGGGAGAAAGGTTTATTAGTATGGGTGTCATGAGAACTGACGTTGGTGAGAGTTGAGTATCAGATTAGTACTTACTACTTGGGAGACTTTAAGTGTGTGGGTACATGAGCCTGTCAAATTGTATGATAGTGCGATGATACTGAGTATATCGGATATGAGCCTCTCCGTTTATGTCGTTCCGAAAATTCAGCTCGGCAGAGTTCAATATCGTCATGTATGATGTGTTGGTTTATGAATGTATATACAGGGCCGGAGCAGTGAGGTGTGTCGAGTGTTAAATTTAGTGGCACCTGTTTTGAGTGAGTTTTGCCGATTTGTCATTGGGCTAGTACTAAGCGATGTTCAACCCTCGGCAGTACGGACTTCACTTGAAAAGCGCAGTACCATGCTTTGTCCGAGTCGAGTTGACGTCCAGGCGCACAAGACAGACTTGTGTATGATACAAGGGATTCTTTGAAAAGCCGTAAATAAATACCACAAGCTTGCATAAGTTATCCGAGTAACGTACGTACTACATTGATAAACTCAAGAGAGCAATAACATTACATATGTATAAATGCCGGAACCTATTGTTGCCAATTGAGATAAATACCGTACTCATCATCATCAGCGCCTTGGTAGACAAAACCTTAGAGATAAATTATTTTGCGAACACTTTATATATAATGCAGTAGTGTCTCACCGAACCCTTTCTGCCCCACGTTCAAACAACACAGCGACGCCATT
>KQ963436.1:21499-33597 GCA_001563735.1 Leucoagaricus sp. SymC.cos | reverse complement strand
TACGGACTTCACTTGAAAAGCGCAGTACCATGCTTTGTCCGAGTCGAGTTGACGTCCAGGCGCACAAGACAGACTTGTGTACAAGGAATTCTTTGAAAAGCTGTAAATAAATACCACAAGCTTGCATAAATTATCCGAATAACGTACGTACTACATTGATAAACTCAAGAGAGCAATAACATTACATATGTATAAATGCCGGAACCTATTGTTGCCAATTGAGATAAATACCGTACTCATCATCATCAGCGCCTTGGTAGACAAAACCTTAGAGATAAATTATTTTGCGAACACTTTATATATAATACAGTAGTGTCTCACCGAACCCTTTCTGCCCCACGTTCAAACAACACAGCGACGCCATTGGGTACCAAGACTCCCTCGAACAAGGGTCTACCATTACAGTCTATACGTACTTACACCCGTCTCCCCGAAACACCACTCATCATCATCGTCATCGACCACTAAAACCAAACTGCTCCATTGGGTCATTGATATTAACCCCACTCTCATAGCCTCCTGTCCAAGCGCGCCCCGCAGTCACGCTTAGAGGAAAGAGAGAGAAAAATTAGCAATCAATTCCCACGAGATAAACGAAGTCAAGGTGCGTGCTGTTTGGACCTGACAAATCGCTGGCCTGACCTGGTCGCCCCCCTTGCACCCCTTTTTGCCTCCTCTCGCACACTCACAACTAACAGCTCTCCCGTACAGCGCCTCTGAGTCCATCAACCCCACCACACACAACACTACTCTTTCTCGCGTGTTCTTCGTCCCAGCTTTTTCTTTCAACGTTACCTCTACCTCGGTAAATTTTTCAGAGTCGGAGAAGAGATTAGGATGGCCAGTAAAGCTGCTCATAAACGTGTACGTCGTCGTTTGTTGAAATTTTCACCGATTTTTTGTGTTATTTGTTTGTGTGGCGAGACTGACGATCGTTTTTGTAGTTGAACAAGGAGTATGTTGCGATGCAGAAGGAGCCGCCCCCATTCATTTGGGCAGTGCCGGACGAGAAGAATGTCTTGACATGTGAGTACCACATTCCTCTTCCTTAGTTTTTATTGATGCTGCGGTACACGATACTGACCATTCCTCCTTCTATCTTCTTAGGGGACTACATTATCGTACGTCGACTGCAATGATCACACTCTCCGTCAAGTCTTATGTTGATACAACGTTTCTCTTACAGCGTGGACCGCCAGATTCACCATACGCAGGCGGAGAATACCATGGACAGCTCATGTTTCCATCTGAGTATCCTTTCAAACCACCGGGCATCAAGGTATGTGTATGCGTTTTTGTTGGTGAAGTCTGTTCGGGCATCATCCTGTCCCGCATTGAACGGCGATCGTATCTCAATCGAGGATTTGATTCTAACTTATTCTCTCTCTCTCGGTTATTTGCACGCATTGTAGATGATCACGCCATCTGGGAGGTTTCAGCCCGACAAGAAGATTTGCTTTTCAATGTCCGATTTCCACCCGGGCACTGTGAGTGGCAAAGTTTCGATGCTCATAAAAAGTTGTAGTTTTGCTGACACTTTGCTTTGCTTGACGATTTAGTGGAATCCTGCATGGAGCGTTGCGACAATGTGAGTACATATTCACTTCTGAGCACCCCTTTTCCCTTCACACGTTTGTTGTGCGTCGTATTTCCGGAGCCGCAGCGTTCCTTGGCTCGTTCCCCTGGCCGACTTGGGAAATGATCAGTGCCGACGTGGCAGGGTTAATGACGACAGATGATCGATCTAAACGATGAGATGATCGTATGCTAACAGAGCTTGATTTCGTTCTTTTTGTTCACAGATTAACGGGATTGTTGTCGTTTATGCTTTCGGATGAGATGACCACTGGGTCGTTGAACTCGTCGGATGATGTGAAGCGCGCATACGCCGCACGGAGTCATGAATGGAATTTGACGCTGCCTCGCTTCAGAGATGCTTTCCCTGAGGTATGTCTATCTGTCAGAAGCTTCTCCCCCCCTCTCTCTTTATCGTGGTTACCGGTTATCAGACCGACCACATTTTCACGTTTTTGTGGTATTGATTTGCTGACTTGTGATAATACAGTATTCCACGCGGACAATGCGTGACCTTCCGAACATGGCGCAAAAGGAAAGAGGTAACACACCGCCAGCTGCCTCCCCTTCATCTCAACCATCACCAACCTCGCTTACCAATGCTGGTGCTGCGGCGAAACCTACTACAGCCCCTGTACATTCGGGTAACTCCACGGCCAAGGTATCCTTTCCGGTGCCTGCAACTCAGGGGACACTAGCTGTTGCACGGACATCGGGAAACCCGGGAAGCGGAGAGAAGACGGAAGGACGGGATGCAGCGGGATGGACGGCATCGTGGACACAGCTGTTGTGGGAGAAATGGCAATGGGGTGCTTTGATTGCCCTGGCTGTCCTTGTCTCACGCGTCTCTTCCTCTGCATGATCTCTAATTTATCGGCCCGTCACGAGGTCATTTGTCCTTCGTGCGCCATTTGATTTTTCTCTTTTCATTTTTTCTTTCACGGCCCTCAGCCCGCCCTGATATCGCGGCGCATTGTATAGTAATGTTCTTTTACGATTATCATTTACCCCCTGTCTGTCCTTTCTTTATATTACTAGCGCATACTCATTCATTCCCTCCTCCAATTTCCTCCTCGGCCTTTTTAATTGCGCCATTTTCTTTTGGTTTGAAGAAAAGCGTAGTTTTGGTTATGGGTTATGCAACTTGACACACAACAAACGAAATCTCGTTACAATATAATAAAATCTTTTGATGATGAGTTCAACAAGAAAGTTTATCCTCCCATAGTCTTCTGATCTTCTCGTCGATCCCTCGAGTCAACGGTTCAACCAGCTTCCACAACTCTTCTGCAACGACTTGGCGTTCTCGTCCCGCATCCAAAACAAACCATTTCTTGACGTCATCTCCCGTACTCATTTCCTCACCAAGTCGATAAAACACCTCCCGAACACGTTTCTGCATCCCCTCCTTCTCATATCGCTCTTCCCCATACCCTCCGCGAAGTTTCGCCTGTTCAGGTGTGATATCGAGAAAAATGGTAAGATCTGGTGCGGGGAGTGAGATGTCTGGTGATCTACACCATGGCAGTGCGTCGTTTTGAGTTGTGGGGAATGTGTGTTGGAGAGAGGGTTTGGATGCGGAGAAGGCGATTCCGGAAAAGGCGTAGCGGTCGCAGAGGATTGCGGTCCCGGAGTTGAGAAGGGTTGTTATTGTTGATCTGTAAGACAGAATGTGACTTGTGTGTGGGGAATGTGGTTTATAGAGGGAGAGGGACGTACGCGAGTTCCCAACGGTTTGCAGAGAAGAGGAGGTGAATTGCGTGATCGTCCAATTCGGATTGAGAACGTAAATACGAGTCTATCATTTTTCCAATTGCTGTCGTTCGATCTGTTTGGCATCGGTAAAAGCAGAGAAAGGATCAAAATGAAATTTATTAAACACACCCATAACAAGAGCAAGGAGGGGAGCCTACCAGGGAATTTGAGTAATTTAACGGGTATACCGAGTGATTCGAGGTGAGCGTGGAGGAGAGACGTTTGAGTTGTTTTCCCGGACCGGTCGAGACCTTCTATTACGATGAATGGAGCGCGTCGTGGCATTTTTCTGCGAGAGAGAGTGTGTGCGTATGGATGGGTGGGTATGAGGAGGAGGCAAGTAGGCGATCGAAGTGAGTAATGATGATATCAATATTGATGGCATTTGGCCGAGTTTAAATTTAACGGGGTGTGGGGGGTGATTTCGATGTGTACTGGTGGTTGTTCTGGACGTTGGTTAGGTGCTTTGACCGCTCTCACAGATATGAATGACGCTTTGGTAGTCCTCGATCGTCGCAAGGAATAACAGGCGGGGAGAATGTGGCGTAAGCTGACTGGCCGTCGAGCAGTGACTGCAGCGAGGACTGCCAAACAAGTCACGAGACCGTGTCTCAGTATCCAACAGCCACCCAATAGCAAAAACATCATGATTGGCTCGATCACACCGACCACTTTAGGGCGTCAAAACCTTCGCATTGGCCTTTTTTGTCCTTCTTTTCCCTTCCTCATCCAAGCTTATCTAGAGTCTTAGCACACGCCATGTTCCACACGTCTGAAAAATCTCTCGAAATAAAAGCACCAGGGAGAGGAGATTTGTCCTGTGCAACTCAACCACCTATTATATCCAGTATCCGGGCACAGCCACATGCTGACAAATTCAGCAAAAAATCAGACCCCTCAGGGGTAGATTAGGTGCTTTCGGGGTCTTTCGTCATTGGCCTCGTGAGTCAAGACACGTTCATAATTTTGCTCGAAGGGGCTAGGCTCTCGACCAGCCGCTTCTAAATCCGAACTTCCACTGCTTACACAAGCTTCATTTGCAAAGCTACGTTCTCTTTTCAAAGTCCGCCTATCCTATTTTAAGTTAATCCAATGTTCGCATCACTGATGGTTCGGTTAAGTTCACCGCAGAGTAGGGCGACGAAAAGAGAACCAAGTTCGTAGACGGACTGGCTTGCGAGTCTACGAGGGGGCCTACGTCACTGAGTTGGATGTGTGGCAGAAAGGGCCCGGTGAGATTTTAGTGTATATGTATCAGTGTTCCCGAGCCCAACAGCCTGAGTCTAACTATCTCCGGAATCGTGAACTTGGAAGTGCTAGTGGTCGATCTCCCTGAAAAACTCGAATACGCTGACTTGGCGTTGCATGCATCATTTTGGATGGCGGAAGCGCCTTAATGATGATGATGATGGTGATGATGATGATAATGCAAGTAAGTGACGTTTAGTATTTGCTCACTCAACGGGATGGGATAGGATAGGGTCGCCGGGTCACCCGTAACTCCCGCGATTGATACACATCCGGCGGACGATCCTAACTCGACGCGCTCAGAGTAATCGGTGGTACACTTGTAGAGCGTTAAGTTTGTAACAACGCCAACTCGTCGGGATAGGCGGGAGCGGAATGAGCATCCAATTGACCACTTCACTGAGATGAGATCGACTATATCAAAGCCTTTACATCAAGACGTAAAATCGCATCCTCCGTAATCTACGCCAAGCCTCTGAAACGGTGGCGGAAACCAACTAGCCAAGTCACAGAATAAAACCTTACTCGAGAGTCACTGAAACAATCGCAACCAATCTATGTCAGAGTGACGTAACCGTCAACTCGCTGCCATAGGAAAACAGAGACATCCTATGACTTTTCGGAGAAGTAAGCTCATTATACATGGTTCAGGATTCAGCTCCATGACAACGAATCATGACAATGACTTGAGCTTAGCTGTCGATATTGTCGCTCGAAAGGTGAAAGTGATCGACACCTGGGATGAGAGGGGAATGCCAGTGGTGGCGACTTGAAGCTGCGCAGGAAGCGCTTAAAGGCGGTGGTGGCGGCAGCGGGAGGTCTCTGACTCTGTGATCCAATTTGTTAAGGTATTCATAATTATGATCAAGGCCCAGGGAGTAGAGGCAGCCGACTTGAGATTTAATCTCAGTTGCGTACTTAACCATGGTGATTTTGACAAAGTAAAGAGTTTACACTGGGAATACTTGGGTTACTACGCTTCTCAGCGCTGTCACCTACGGTGTACTGATCTCGACCTTCAAGAATTGTATTACTTGACAAACAAGTCCGAGTCTTTCATAAGAACTCAGTTGACCGAGAGTGAAAAAGCCGGATCAGGCAGTGCCAATGTTGTAAGGCGGGACTATCCTGGCGCCGGCCGGGGGACACGAGAAATTTTCAGAGAACCGTTCTTCTAAAATTTAGAAGGTGGCTCGACTGAGTAAGTTATGCAGCCGCCGTTCTATTCATCACCGGCGCTCTGAGAGAAAAGAAAGAAGGCAAAATGAAGTAGAAACAGAGTTCTACGAAGTGGGCGTGCCTCGGACACCACATGTCACCGCATGGTCTGTACTACATTTAAACTGAGTTTCGCGCGGGTTGGATACTGTAGCCTGAGTAACGACTTGCCACCAGTTTTCTTCCATACATTTCCCAGAATAAAATGAGCAATCATGATTAATATGTTGTTATCTGAACTTCCTCAGCCTGTTGCAAGCTTCGGAGACATATGGAATATTACCAGCGCCCGCCAAAGTTCAAGATAATACGCATCAGTCTCGTGTGGTTAAAAGACCACTGACGATACCGTGACTCCATTAAATTTTGTAAACAATAATCATTATCAAAATTTGAGCTCAAAGCGTTGTTGAGCTCTGTTATTGGCAGAAAGTAATAGGGATCTATACCAAACACCATCGACCCGTGTTGCGCCTAGCACAACTCCGATGGGGACACCAATATGTATGATGCTAAGCTCACAAGAATTCAATCATGCCAATTCACTCGAGCGCTTACTATCGCATTGACGAGTACAAAATCCAAAGGTATGAGGCTGAAACTCTGACTACAGTTGCCGACCAGCTATACAGTACGGATACAGTCCATGAGATGGTCCCTTCCGCTCTCCTACTCGACGTCCATCAAAGGTCGTCATGCACCGGTGCACTTGCTCCGTTCCCATTGCACAACCAGGTTCGGTAAAGAAAAAATTCTATTCCAAATTTCAGCATTCAAGTTTCTCGTCGATTGGCGTCCAGGTCGAGCAACAAACCTTATTCAAAGGCAAATTGTCCCTGATGTGCCTGTCAATAGAGATAATACAATTGGGAGCTGATCATTCGTTGATTAGCAACTAAACAGTGTACACTATGAATAGATGGAATACATTTCTGTGTGCTTTCTTACGAGAAAAGACATGCATTGGGACATAAGGGCTTGAGAATCGCGACAAGCTTTGCGGCGGAGAAGAAGGATGTGAAGTCAAGAAATTGAAAGGGTAGTCTTGTATAAAGGAATTGAACGAGAATGACTTTTTGCTTCACACAAAAAATGATCAGCATAGTATCAGAGGCACAAAAGAAGTCGCAGAAGCCTTCACAGAGCGCAGAGACTCGAGTATACACCAGAGTTCCTGGAACAGCATATCTTCTGCCATCCGATGAAGAAGAAAGGCGAAAGTTTGTTAACAAATTCCTGTTCCTGGACCGCTAGTGGCTACTGTTCATACATTCTTTACAGATTGTTCGTACAACACAACTTGATCGGGCAATGTTTCGGAGGGCTTATCCACGTCGCTTGACCGGGAGTAACTCTATTTTAGAAAGTGCGACGGGTACTGGTATGACAGGCGCAATCGGATATTCAAAATTGAGTAGTACTGATTCCGAGTTGACCGTGTGATAGGCGTCTGGCTATTGGACATAGCGAAGCGAGTCCCAGCGACGATCCAGTTGATAGGCATTGATATAGAGCCCCGTCTCTTCCCAAACCGATCCACTTTACCTCCCAATATCCATTTCCAAGTCCAATCAGTCTTGAAGATGCCAGAAAACTGGACCGAAAAATTCTCATTCGTTCATCAAAGACTCTTGATGGCTGCTCTTCGTACATCGGAGTGGCCCCAAGTACTTATCGAAATTCACCGAGTAATGAAGCCGGGAGGATGGATCCAATTGGTCGAAGTCGATGATTGGGTTTCAGGACCAGTGATGGAATTTTTTAATTGGTTGATGATCTGATTAGGCGAATCCAGGGGAATCACAATGTGGCCAGGCGTCGTTCCACTATTGAAGGCTTTCCTTGACAAGGCCGGGTTCATGAATATTCGCATCGTGCGAAGCACTAGCCCGGTGGGGTGCTGGGCAGGCAGAAATGGAGAAAACGGGAGAGGTAACATGATGGCTTTGTTCCGAGGGATCAAAGCCCCTGTACTCGAGGCCGGGGGCTTCGGGATCGTCAAGAGCGGGGCAATGTATGACAAATTGTTAGATAGAGTCGCGCTCGAGATGGACTCCACCCCAGGTGGGGAAATCCGTTGGGTCATACTTTGTGCCCGGCAGGCCTGAAACATAGAAGTTGAATAGGAGAAAGTTTAACCACAGTGGCTGCAATCCAATTCTTCGGGAAGATTTCACATGTTGAGGAGCAAACACTCTGGAACGCTAAGAAGGCCAAAGGTACCTGGACGCTCCGTGCAAGACTATCGACGGCCTGAATCCATGGACCAAAAACCTGCGGCACAGAGAGTAGTATGACTCATCGTAGTACAATTCGCTCCTCCATTGCCTGGGACTTTTTTTTTGAGTTCCTTTCCATTCCCAAGCCGGTCACCATACAGTTGTCTGCCTGTCACAACCCTTAACGCCCATCGCTCTCCGACTCGGAGTACGTCGACCATGGGTGGTTGGACTGTTCTTCCATCGTCCTTGGAAAACCTTTGCCAGTGTACTTGTTTGAGCCACGGTTGCACCGAACCCCGGGCATGTCGTGGCACCAGTCGTGCTCTTTATATCGAGAAGGAAGACATTTAGACAGCAAGAATGTTCGGCGTATACGTAGCAATATTATTAGACATAATCAAAAAAGGGACAAGGGTGCACCTTATTTCGAGATTCAAGGATCCGATGGCCGCAATCTCCATCTCGTTGCCTTCGATGAGCGCCTGATGAACTGGTCGGCTTCTCAGGTAAGGGGTCCAGACGCGTTTTCCATGCAGTTGTTAGCCACCCCGAGTACGGGTCCATCTTGTGTTTCAGACAACTCCTGCAACAGCAAAGAACATCCTCTCGGATGCAAACCTAGCTGTACAAAATTGTCTTGAGCGATCAGGGTGGAAGCTGAAGTATGATTCTTACGTCATAGAATCAGATGCAATTGAGTCGACTTGGAGATCTTCATATCGTGAACTTCAAGAGGCCGAACATTTGATGTAGTTAATACAACGATTAGTTGGAATCCGATTTGAAGACAAGGTGTCAGCCGACCATCTTGAAAGCATGATGGATTTCCTAGTCACTGAGTCTGTCTACAACTATGTTGGTTAAGTTCCAAGTGCCACCCTGAACATCCTTTGCCGCATAATCAGCTTGGAGACACCGCTTTGCACCTGGCGTGACGTTGACATCGGTTCTGATAGGCAGAAACCGTTTAATCAGGTACCGTGAAGATCTTTGGGCGCTACCTGGTAGTATGGATGGATGGCGTGTCTATCCTGAGTGATGGACCGGGAATTCGTAAGTAAGAGTGTTCTATTTTCCAACCGTGGGGTTGATTTGTCTGATAGATTTACCTCCTCGAAATAGGATACAGCACACATTCTCCCCATGTACCTCAGCTCGGAGGCCGGGTGGAACGATAATTCAATACACGTTATTTCGCGAGCTGATCTTCTGTGTCAGAAATCAATGGTAACCGAATAGAGGTTGCTTGCGTATTCCACAGTCATACGAACCCGAGGGTCTACCAGTGCCTGATGTCAGGTATGGTGCTCAAGAGCTCTCCAAAACTTGAAAAATCCCGCAGCGCAACATCCCTAGGTAGAGCCGACCAGCGGCAAGAAACAATCTTAGTCCGACTGCTTGACAGCCTCAACCCATAAAAAACCGAAAGAAGTTGAATGACTCAAGAGCGCTGATTCACAAGAGGTCCAGGTGCTGCACTCAGCGTTTTATAGGGTCTATCGCAAGCAACTTAGAAGCGGAATTCTTGTAACATTGTTGGTGTTTGGCTTTTGCAAAGAGGCTTAATGCGGCCTGTCATTTCACCTGTCACAATAGCCAAAAATAACACTGTGGCACGCCGCGGCGTGACTTTCTACGGAACTTGGGAACTCTTGATGTGCTCTGATACTGCTCCCCAATTTTCAGTGTACCTCCACTTTCCCCCATTTGCAGGATGATAGGTTCTTGACTCTACGACAATCCAGTACTCATTCCCTCAGGACGCACGCCATCGCAGAATTAATCTCGCTAGTTCGATCGGGACTGGAGATTAATGGCAAGACGTTGTTCGAGAACGCCATCATGAAGGGCTATCTCACTTGAAAGGGGAATTGCGCTAACGAATGATGGATCAGTCTCCAACTTCCGGGGCGACGCCAGTTTCTGATAACCGAAATGGAATCCCTTTAGCGTATAAATTGCCACAGTTCTTGAGTCTACACCATCCCCCCTCCACTCCCATTCATCATCCATCATGTCGTTCAAACCCGAAGAGAGATACGTCATCCACAACATCGTTGACCCCCGTCCAGTACAACGAACAGGACTCGATAGCCCTTTGACACTCGTCAACCAGACCAACTCATACGCCAAGGTAATTTATTTTCGCTTGCATTAGAGGGCGCATTTCGCTCATCGTGTCCGTTCAGTGGATCATTACCAATAATGGCGACCAAGAACGATATGTTATCCAAAATGCCGGCTCCAACTGCTATGCCCACCTCAAAGAAACGGCGGTAAGTAGTTGTGACCCACGTACTAATGCTATCGTTGATCATCATGGGCATTTTCAGGCTATTATTGAAAGCCCCAATCCTCTCACTCGATGGAAGATCAAAGTCGTCAGCCCGTCTATGTATCGTGTATGTATTGATGATGCATCTGTCCATCAAAATAGCCTGACTGAAACCCAGATTTATGATCCCGCTTCTCAACTATTTTGGACTACGCACCCCGACTCAAACGAGGCAAGCCATAAGCTTGAAATGCCCGGATGCAACTCACCAACATCCTGCTGCAGATTTTCCTCGAACCATTTTCGCCAGGCTCTGATCAATGGTGGGCAATCTCGTCGGCACAGTAGGGAAAATCCGGAAAACTCACCCTGAAACGTTTGTGGCGCAGCGCGTCCATCCACGACCATCATGTGTTCTGTGTGTTCCTTTCTGATCGAGACTCTATGCAAAGTAAGTACATAAGAACTGGTAAGAATCAACTTCACCGCGCGCTCCCATCAGATCGATACAAAAGGTGGGATAACGGTTATGCTACTTCTCCGCACAACGCTAAATGGCGACTCTATTCTGGAAGCTGCCGACCAAACGCTAGAAAAACTGCTGGATAGAATACTGCGGGCACAATCTGCCGAGTGGTCGCCACAGTCAGCCCTGAATTGAACTGGGAGCCTCAGGAATGACTTAAAGGTGTTTGTCCCATAGATAATCAAGCCCCGGCGTGGCGTCAAACTTCTGTTTGAAGCTGGCGCTACTGTAGTATTCTCTCTGCCAGGTGTTTCCAATGGGTCTACCTTCTTCATTTCAATTAACTCAGCTGACGCCGTGAGACGTGAGCTGGACATTGATTGCATGATGCCATCCTGTGGCTGGTTGACCACATTGACGTGATTCTGAAACAAGATTGAACTCGGTGTAAACCGTGCGTGCGTGGTGTTTGGTTGCAAGGAGGCGATCGGCCTGGCATCAAATGGCGCATCAATTTCTGTGATAAGAGGCTATAGATCTAACCGTTTAATCTTTCCGTCATTCCTGCATAAGGAGTCCAGAAAAAGAATTCCTTTTGCATAGGGCCGTGAAAGTTACAGTCGGAGGACGAACAGGGTATGTATATCCTTCGAGAAAGAAAGACATGTGCGCTTGATCTCCAAAATGCCAAATGTGAAGACAGAAAACAAGCACTGAATGAGGTTAATTATCCAAACTAACGACTGAAGATAGCGACTTTCCGCAAACGGCTCCATATAAAAGAAAAAGAAAACTGCGCAATACATCTCACGTATACCTTGCATCAACAACCTTGACCATATCACGAAACCCACTTTTTCAACCGTTCCGCTTCTACGATCAACAGTGAAAGTACGAGCTCGTCAAAATACTTATGTCCTTCAGGTGTAACCTCCAAAGTCGGTGGCTGCCTCGACCGACCACGCCGACGAAGCTCAGTTTGTGGAGTGAACGATGCCAGAGGCGTGTAAGGGTGGGCAGCCAGTTTACACTAATGCAATCATGAGACAAACGTCATCCAACTTTGTGGCGATAAGACTTACAGGATATGAATCCCTCCAAGTAGTGTGATCCCAAATAAATGACTTTTTCCCTTCGCGGGCTTCCTCTTCCCGAGAAGGCGTCCATATCCACTGGAAAATCAAAGATCACCGTTCGCAATGTTGAATGATGGATAGCTCGAGAGCAAGTTGAAAATACGATCGCTTACCCTTGAATTGAAAATTGACCTTGAGATCAGCTTTTCCATCGGATACTCTTTGTCTTTGATGTATATCGTTGGTTTTCTCAAGGATCGATC
>KQ963436.1:0-11435 GCA_001563735.1 Leucoagaricus sp. SymC.cos | reverse complement strand
GGGGGAATGGGTTCGTTATTGCTCGGGTTTCCCTGGTTTGAATCGTCGTTGCGCAATTTGGCTCTATGAGTGAGAAACGCGCTTTGTTATCGATAGCCCAACACATGACTGTCTGGCTTGCCACTTACTTGGATTTGTGGCGGAACATGGTTATGGCAATGAAGGGAAATTTGAGAAAGCAAGCGACCGTTTCTGTCAATCTTGTATATCAGAGAGATATAATACGATCTTTATATGCAGCTTGTTATGTTGGTGGCCTAACGAACGTTCGATATGACGGACATCGGATGCTATGCATAGAGTCCAGAGCTGTGCATTGCGAAACGATAGTAAGCCCCAGATCAAGGTCTATGTTGGGTCAAGGAAAGGAAAGCTGTGACACAGGCTAAATCAGGCCAGACAGTCCATCAGAGATCGAAGGTATTCGTTTCCTGGTATTGAGAAGTGGTTACAACATTTAAACGGGGGTCCACAGAGTGCATTGCTTTTGAGTCGGTGAGTAGGACCGCAAGTCAATCTACGGTAGTCAAGCTATTGCTCGCTTTGACACTTGAGCAGCCAATCGATGTGGGTGAACGTTCGGCTATCAATGGTTTGATAATGACCGACCAGCTTCATCGACTCCGTGAACGCCTTCCTTCACGCTCTTTCGCAAAAGGCTGTGTCCCAAACAAAAATATTCCAGCTTGATGTACTTAGCATTTCTTCAGGCTTCGCTCTTTATTTATCCTCTGTTAAAGTGCAGGGACGAGGCTGGCGATTCTTCTATCGCTTCTATGGTGGTTTAAGGGACTAGACCATCCGTTTATACCGTTCCGCCTCAACAATCAACAACGAAAGTATGAGTTCATCAAAATACTTGTGTCCCTCCGGGGTGACCTCTAGTGTCGGTAACTGTCTTGATCTACCAAGCTGACGAAGTTCGGATGGTGGAGTAAATGACGCCAGATGTGTGAAGGGAGGTCTGGCTAGTTTACACTGAGTTATGAGCGAGAGTGAGAACTTTTATTTGATTTAGGTGAAACCTTACGCTGTATGACTGAAATGGACGCCAATATGGGCAGTCCCAAGTGAAGGGTTTTTTGACTAGATTTTCGTGTTCTGGAGGAAGGCACCATGTCCACTGGGAAACTGATAATCAGTCTTTGTAGGTGTTTAATGGTGACGATGCCATTGCTTACTACTTTCTGCTTCGTGCGTGAAATCATTTTTTCCATGTAGTATTCTTTTCCTTTGAAAAAGATTGCTGGTCTTTTAATCGCGTTGTTCACCAACTCTCCCAATCTGTAGAAGTCGAATGAGAGTCAGAGATGATAGGTTGCACACGAAACGTTCACTCAACCGAAATCTCCAACGATTGTCGGTAACTGTCTTGATCTACCAAGCTGACGAAGTTCGGATGGTGGAGTAAATGACGCCAGATGTGTGAAGGGAGGTCTGGCTAGTTTACACTGAGTTATGAGCGAGAGTGAGAACTTTTATTTGATTTAGGTGAAACCTTACGCTGTATGACTGAAATGGACGCCAATATGGGCAGTCCCAAGTGAAGGGTTTTTTGACTAGATTTTCGTGTTCTGGAGGAAGGCACCATGTCCACTGGGAAACTGATAATCAGTCTTTGTAGGTGTTTAATGGTGACGATGTCATTGCTTACTACTTTCTGCTTCGTGCGTGAAATCAAATTTTCCATGTAGTATTCTTTTCCTTTGAAAAAGATTGCTGGTCTTTTAATCGCGGTGTTCACCAACTCTCCCAATTTGTAGAAGTCGAATGAGAGTCAGAGATGATAGGTTGGACACGAAACGTTCACTCAACCGAAATCTCCAACGATTTCACCATCTGCGGAACCGCCATTAGTGATCGTTGTGATAAAACTATACGGGATGAGGCAGTTCAAGGATACCGAGATATGATATACCGGTCTCGTATCTGGAGATTCAGAGGGCTGTAATAAGAGTGTACAGTTGGGTCCTAGGTTTGATAGCTGATATTTGACTGAAGTAACTGGGACCCTGGCAACATCGTACCTGTTCAGGTCATTATTTCCGGTTAACATGAGTTGGGAGTTGCGAAGCGGCTAGGTGGACATACCCTGGCGGAGGTCCTTCAACAGCAGGAGTTTCTGGACCTGAGTCGTGGTTTGGCGTTGTGGTCGCTACCAGAGGTGTCCAAGATAAAACTACTGGGTCTGCTGGGCCTGGCAGGAAGTCTGGAGGAACGGTGGATTGGGAAGGTCCTGATGACGAGGACGAGGGTTGAGGATCGGAGAATGGAGGAGGAGGAGAAAGGACGGGTTCGTTGGTGGTTGAATTTCCCTGACTTGCATTGTCTTTCCGCAAGTTGGCCTTGTGCGTAAAGTCGTTTTGTTATTGGTGATAGCGATAGAATGCGGATCTTCTACTTACTTGGATTTACGACGGAACATGGTGAAAGCATTAGCGAGACCGAGTTGAGAAAGCAGGCGCCACGTCAAATATCATTGGATCCTTGGCTCTTGGGCGGATTTTATTTATATGATGTTGTCGTTGCGATGCTTGATATGTCCATGTCAGATGCTAGGACCTCAGCCTCTTGGGGCTCAGGGCTGAACATTGAATGTTGCCATCTTTCACTTGACTAAATATGGGATTCGGTTTCAAAGAATGTGATGAAATTGGAACCCGCCAAATCGTGAATAGAGATCGAAAAAGGCAAGGCCAAATGCGAGCGCCATATGAGGCTGTGACCATGGAATTAGAGGCTTTCTCGTCTAGAACCGTTGAACAAACTTCGTGCGAGCAGGAGTTAGCGCGAGTGAGCACTCTTGAGGGTCAAGAGCCACACGAATTGTGTGGGGCGGGGGACATAGGATTATGACAGGAAGTAAATAACATTGTTGGGCCGAGTTTGGATAAGATACCGTTTCAGGAAACCCGCCTCGCCGATTTCACCCCGAGCCATCCTCCTCTAATCCTTCCCGTTTTCCTGCCGGACGTTGCGGCTTGCCTACGCGTAGCGACTGGAAGGACGCAAAATAGCTAGAAGCTCGGATCGTTGCACGCACAAACAATCTGAAGGATTGCATCGTCAGTCCATCACCCTCAAGTTTGAACCAATGCAAACATCACCTCGACGTCTATGGGCAGTTTAGATCTCCGGTTGCCAGCTCTCAAGCTCTCAAAAGGAGAGAGAAACACTCAGGCCTCTATATTCGGCTGTTTTTGGTGCCAGACCTCCAGTTCCCGCTCGAGCGTTGGCAAATGGCAATATCCTTCTTCCCTCCTGGCGAGTGCAATTCGGGCGTCGAGCAACATCCTACGACAAAGAAGTGGCCTTGTGCCAGGCGTGTAGACTTGTAGAGAGAGCTTGAGGATTGGGGAGCTTGTGGGTCGGTACATCCCATAACACGATCACCCGAGTTACTGGACCCAACCGACAGTCGCTGCCTGCAACAGGTCCCTTCATACGACGGGGGAGTCGTCTGAACCATGCCTCGTGTTTGTGACTTATAGCACCTCGCTTCCAGCAACATTCTGGAGCCGTCAGATCCCCTGAAGCACGGTCCAAGTTTTACCTCCACATCAGATGTTGCCCCTGCCTCTAGTTGATCGAACAGCAAGCGAGGCGACGATACCTAATGTTATGCCGCCTCCTCCTGCCTAGCTTTCAAAATCCGAAGCAGATCCGTGACCTCGCGCTCTCGCCCCGGACCCAGCAATGGATTTACCGCTCGGAGCAGTAGACTTCGTGATGTTCATCTCGTGTGCTTTACTATCTGCATCCTAGACCCATACTCGCTATTCATTGTCAAAAATGCGTCTATGTTGGTCCAAAACGCACGTTCACAAGCGGAGTCGCGACGCTGTATCAGCTTGAGGCGGAGTGCAAGCCTGGGCGCATGCAGGGAATCAACGCCAAATTTTTACCATCCAGAATCACGAGGGAGGGGAGCAGTACCACATGATGCAATTCTGTCGGTGGAGACTCTGTAGAAACCTCATAAAATGCGGTTGGCTTGGGCGGATCGCCTCCAAGTTACACTTTGATTGATTAGGCGCCCATTCACGAGGGGCGAAGAGGAGCTTACCTTCACTGTCGATAACCAAGGGGATAGGACTTGGGGCTGAGGGGCATCCTGCTGTAGGTGGGCGAGGGGCTCAGAGAGCCCATATGGACTGCTCGCCCCGCTGTTCAGGAGGCGGACGGATTTGTGCAAAGTGACTTTCAATGCGGAGATTTCTAGGCTTTGGAGGTTACATGCTCTTGCAAACTGGCCGATTTTGCAACGGGGACTCTTCTCTCTGTCTCCTAGGGGTGTAAGAGGTGAGCATTCAGTTATCCCAAGCTGAAACATTGACTGACTTGTGGAAGAGAACCAGCTTTTGGCTAAGGACACGGCTGCCCGTGCTGTAGGAGTATGGTCTTCGCGCGAGTACCGAAGGCATCACTTTGAGTCCTTCATCTCGTTTCTATCAAACATCGGTGTTGCGTTACGCTTTCAATCTTCGACAAAAGGGAGGGAAACTCCTCGAAACGGCCTCGAGATTTCGAAGACCTTCACCCAAGCAAGTGAAGTTAGTAAGAGGCGAGCTTCCACAGATTCTTCTCACCAAGACTTGTCGTTTGACACAATGCGCCAGACCTTTTGCCCAGCCAAGACTTGCACACAGAGCCCAGTGCCGACACCCTGGCTTGACTTAAGGATCCTTGAGACTATGGTAGTGACGTCAGCAGTGGGTGAGTAATCGTTGGTTCTACATACTCACCGGCACACATGTCTTGACGTCCCCTTCACCAGCTTTTACTCATTTAGGAATGTACGCGAACCAGCCAATCAGGAGTGTAATCAAGTCCTTCAACCAGATTAGGCCGTGAAAAACACAGTCCAGCTGATCGTCGTACTACCGTCACACTCATCAAAAACACGAAGATCGTCCCTACCTCTAAGCGCTGATACACAAGATTGCCTCTCTACTTACTTCTCTTTCCCCACTCGTTATCCCTTGTGGATATACCTAACGGTGTCGTCACGCCGCGCCTTGCGTCAAATTTTGGTGCGAATTGGTGGGCTACAGCGTTCAGTACATGCAATTTTGTCATCCCACCACACATGTCTTCTTCGCCTAGACTCTCAGGGTTTGTGACAGGCCACGCAGTCTTTGCCGATTTGGAGTTACTGGTCTGTGCGTGAATTTGTGGTATAAACTCCTGTCCGTTTGGATTTGGGTGGTTCAATAGTTCTTGGATTCGTTCCACCACCATACCCCCTCCTCTCCTCCCTCCTCTTACTCTTATGCCTCCTCTACTCTCTATTCTTTTCCCCTCTACGTACATGAGGGCGTCTTATATCCTCTACCTGTTGTGCTGTGTTCCGCCCGTGGTTGGTCGAAGGCATCGGTGGTGGACATCATCAAGGTTTGTGGATCAAGAGAAGCATCAACATCCTCAAGACTTCAAACCATTTGGATCAAGACACATCGAGCAGAACTGTATGGGGGACTCACCGTACTAGGCGACAAAGGGTGACTATTACTCACCTTCATGTTGTCGGCGGTCGAGTTTCAAGACGTGGTCGAGACCCTCGGGCGTGGATTGATCGGGTCACCGCACTAGACAACAAAAGATGGCGGCTCTATCTTCATGTTGTCGGCGGTTGGGCTTGGCACTCAAGACAGCGTTCACGGTTACCATTGGGGTCAAGATTGTCATCAAGCATCGTTGGATCGTCAGTTTTACCATACTAGACGACAAAAGACGGCGACACCGTCTTCTTGTTGTCGGCGGCTGGGGGTTATGCTCAAGACAGGACTGAGGCCATTTGTATTAAGATATCACGTCAAGAGTTTATTCTTTTGTTGTCGCACTAGACGACAAAGGGTAGCGACTCCATTCTCATGTTGTCGACGGCTGGGGCGTTGAATCAAGGACGGACCGTGGCCGTTAGGATCAAGACCTCGAAATGTCAAGATTATTCCTTGACCATACTAGACAACAAAGGGCATCCAGACTACCTTCATGCAGTCGGCGGCTGGGGAGTTGTCAAGCCCGTATTCAAACCCAAGGGCTCCCAGAACCACGGCACCGCACTAGGCAACAAAGGGCGATGGACTTGCCTTCATGCTGTCAGCGGTTGGGGTCTACCATCAAGACAAGGTGCGGAATGGACTTGGCTCGAGACACACAAGAAGATCAAGTTTACTCTCTGGTTTGTCATCTTAGACGACAAAGGCCGGCGGCTCCAGCTTCATGTTGTTGACGGAGAGACATCAACAATACTCAAGACTCATCCCATTAGGATCAAGACCCCTCACCCCGTTACCTCAAGCATCATTCTTGTTTTTGTACCGTACTAGATGACAAAGGGCGGCCAGACTGCTTTCATGTTGTTGATGGCTGGGAGGGTCAGTTTATTCAAGATGAGCAAGACCATCAAGATCAAGATGCCACCCCGCCTCGAGTCTTGTTTTTCTCTTCTTTGCTGCCATACTAGATGACAAAGAGCAACCGGGTTGCTTTCATGTCATTGATGGCTCATGCGGTTATGCTCAAGATGAAAACTGAAGACCATTAGGATCAAAACCTACCACGCCTCAATGTTCACTCCCTGAGACTTGTACCCGTGGTGCACTAGACAACAAAGGGCAGTCGAACTGCCCTCATGCCGTCAGCACTTATTGAAGCTCCTCTCTTGAATTGCTTCAAGATCACCAACCAGGCTCAAAGGCTAGTGGATTCAGACAATCCCTGCGAACTCGTCCGTGCGATGTGTCAAGACTCCTTGTATCGGTGTACTTGCATTAGATGACGAAGGGTGGTTCATCTACTTTCAGCCGCAGCTCTTGCAAATTTGACTCTCAAAGTCTCTGAAGACGTTCAAGAGATATTCAAGTCCACTGGACGGCATGGTAATCATCAAGACTCCCAATGAGGATCATGATGCCCATCTGGATTCTGACTGTGCTTCAAGATGATTACTGTCAAAGCGCAAGATCAAGCTCAAGATCCGCTGGCAATTCTGTCTCTGCTTCATCTCTTATTCTTCCTCTTGGTGATTGTACTCTAAGAATGCACAAGGCCTCTCTTTTACTCCCATCTCATCTCCGATTTTGACAAGATGCATGGCTCTGGTTGTCAATTCTTCAAGGCCATGACACGCTGGTAGCTGACCTGCTTCCCTATCTCACCTCTTTGGCTCTGTTATGACTTCGAGCTGGTTGGCATCGCTTCCGCTCTCCCATCCAGACTGTTATCCAACCGTTCAAGTTGCTGTGGAATTGTGCACCTTGAGGTAGTTGAACGCTTGTTTAACCAGTTCAATGCCTGTCCTTCATCTGCTTAGCTATGTCACTGGCACTTCCTCAGTTGAGATTTCTTTTATTTACTGACGTTTCGCTAATTCAACATCTTGTATGTAGAGTGACATGACGCCGTTGTGTCCTGAAATTGTGTCCTGAAGTTGAGTGACAGATCATCTATCCTTGGTACATCCCTTGAATGTACGCATGATCTCTAGGAGATTGTTCGGTGATCGCTGAAAGTCAAAAGCAGACATACGTCAAATTCCAACGCCGCGTTCATATGAAGACTGCAGAAGCTCGAGTGCTTGTCTGTTCCTCTAGAATGGTTCGTACAGCTCCCTTCTTTTGAACTTCTCTTGCTGATTGCCTGAAAGGGATTGTACAAAATGGCATAGAAAGGAACGGTGGTGGTCTCATGAGATTCACCGCAGATGGTACCTGGATTATTCCTTGATGACGGAGTCAACAGTTGGATACAGATTCAGCCCACCTTTCTAACCTGAACGTTTCTGATCTTCTGAATGGCAGGTTTCTCTATGTACCGCACTGAGATTAGATCGTCTCCTTGCGTGGAAACAAGAACTGTCATTACTCATTCGACCCGGTTCAACCTGAATTCTTCGCTTGAAGCCCCCGGCGTGAGCGGCAGTCCCTCTTCGGTGTAGCCTGTGCTGATAGACAGAGGTGGACTGACCTGCCTCTGTTCATTTTAGTTCGTTCCAATGGTTCTGCGGTTGCCCTCCAATAGATAGTTGCTTCGAAACGTGTCAATGTACTCCTAGGGTGTACATCCAGTCTGCGGTGTTTCACAGAATTCTTGCGGACTGTGAATTTGTACCGTGGCTCACAGGCATCCTCTGTCTTTGCTCTTTGGCTGGGTTGGTTTGTACGACAGCGGATACATTTCCAATGATTAAAGTTGCTCATTTCAATTAATTGGAGCGAATGGGAGTGCGACGTCAAAACGTAAACGATTTGGGGTAAATAGCTCCCCAATGATACCACTTCTAAACAAATCTGGAAATGAGAGAAAGTTCCATAGAAGTGTTATGATAGCTACTGATAATAGAGCAGGATATTAGATACGTCAAGTTTAGAGTACCTACTACCTATTCCACGAAAATAATCTCCTCACCTCACAACAGAGTCGAGGGATATATAAAATTGAGGTACCTGTCCGGATCTGCGTTCGTAAGCTTGTTCAACCATGACGCAGGTATCTTCAACTACACAAGCACGTGGGGATTACAAGGTCAACTCGAAGAAACCCAGGCTCTACACCCAGGTG
This sequence comes from Leucoagaricus sp. SymC.cos, assembly GCA_001563735.1. Classification (NCBI taxonomy): domain Eukaryota; kingdom Fungi; phylum Basidiomycota; class Agaricomycetes; order Agaricales; family Agaricaceae; genus Leucoagaricus; species Leucoagaricus sp. SymC.cos. The sequence goes on along the minus strand of KQ963436.1, from coordinate 2,870 downwards.
CCAGGATCGGCTTATGTACACCCTTTGGACGAGGAAGATACACAAAGGTCATCAAATTCAAGCTAATTCCTATTTGGTTGTAACACTCATGGACCTTGTGTGAAATAGGTTGAAGAGACAACACATCTTGCTCACGAAGACGCTTGATGACCTCATACAAGCGCCGGTTACTCTGACTAACGGGGATTCCGTTCTTGATAACACCACGGGCACTGGTGCGTCTCCGGGAAGCGACTCTCTGTACGTCTGTTTGAATATAGGACCAGGAATATAGCTCCTTGAACTGCAAAAAGGTGTCAAGAAGGCATTGAATTCTCTGGCACTGACATAGAATCGGGACGATCCCCACAGCCCAACGTCGTTCCCAGTAATGTCAGCTTCCGCGTCGGATCGGTCCCTAGTTTTCCCGCAGAGTGGACAAACAAATTCACGTTTGTCAACCAACGCCTTCTGATGGCAGGCTTGCGCAGAACTGAATGGCCTCTCGCGGTTCAGGAGATATATCGTGTGTTACAGCTGGGAGGATGAGTCCAACTGCTGGAGAGTGAAAACTGGGTGGCAGGCCCTGCCTTGGAGGAACTTGCTACTCTTTTGAGGAAGCTAGGACAATCTCGGATTCACTGTTAAACGCAAACGAGACCGTCTCAGAAAGAAAATACGATTTGAGGCGTGGTCCGACATGGCAGCTCGTCTGAACAAGCTTCTTGAGACGAGTGAATTTGTGAATGTATGTGTGGTGATCCACTCAACTGCGTTGGGGGTGTGCGCGGGTGAAATCGGCGTGGAGAGTCGAAATAATGTTTTAACCACGTTTGGGGTCGGATCGTCGAACATAGCGAGTTAGGAGTAGTTGATGAAAAGATGCTTGATGAATTATTGGTAAAGTATTAGGAAGAGATGGAGTCTATACCCGATGGAAGGATTGAGTGGATTGTAGCTTACACTCAGAAGCCAGTTTGAGGGAAGGAAACAACACGACACAAGATATTCATTCACGATGACGTTAGGGAATCTTGTCCGACTGTCCGCGAGGCTCGCCAAAAGTCGCGAAGGACAAGGAAACATTGACGTGCGCGCCAGGGGATGGGATTAGGCGTTCGAGTTGCAAAACATCAATGCATCACCAAGGTCCAGCACCTCATAATATTAATAGATGAGATCGTCCAAAGGAGATATATATCATGTGACTGACCCCATCGTGAGGGCGTTCGATCCTCACTTTGCCTTGTACTTACCCTGTGAACCCTCATTGATATCAATAACATACGCAATATACACTCATGAAACTCACTGAGAGATATGACATCAGCACTTCGCTGCGCTTTTCTCGTGGTATCATCAGTTCCAACTGACACTGTTCAAAACGCCAGGCCAAGATTCCGCTCTCTTGCCATTCGACTAGACCGTAATGTCAAAACTTCAGGCGAGCACCGGAGGTTATCCATATAGCAACAGAATGACTGGGTGGTGAGGAGTTGTGGCATGGACTTCGTTCTCGTCTCCTCTTTCCTCGTCCCGCAGGCTCTCATTGACGCATTCAGATTGGTAATTGGACTTGAAAGACTCTGAGAAACATTGAGGACGAAGAAGTGTTCCTTCCAGCTTCTCAGGAAGTCATTGTCTGAAACATTACTGCCCGCCTTCTGATTGACTGATGTATCATATTTCACAACTGATTGACGGCGACAACTGCATCCAATCCGAAAGTTCTCGACCTGCACTCTTGACATGCACAAAACTCTGGAGTAATCACGTCTACTGAATGAATGCCTAATGTACATACGTAATGATTCATGCTGTCTAATTTTGCTCGCGGCTATCAGCTAGAAGAGCCCATCAACCCTTTACACAAGGGCAAAATACCAAGCTGAGCGTCCGTGAGGCTGTCTATTTTGTACAAAGATTCAGAGGAGCATCGGCGCTCATTTTCTTCGCCTGGCCCGGGATCGTTCGGCTTCAACGATCAACAGTGAAAGTATAAGCTCATCAAAGTACTTATGACCTTCAGGTGTAACCTCTAGAGTTGATGGCTGGTTGGGTTGACCGCACTGGCGAAATGGAGTTTGTGGAGTGAATGACGCCAGGAGTGTGAAAGGCGAGCCTCTCAGCTTACACTGATGCTCGAATGAGATGAGTTTCAATGGACAATCTAATAAACCTACAGGGAAAACAGGAGTGGTATCTCGCCAGTGGGTGCAATCCCAGGTGAAAAAGGACTTTCCGAGGGCCATTTCTTCTAGAGGGTGCAACCAAGTCCACTGGAAATTAACGATTGATATACGGTTCATAAGTACTCGAGAAAGCGTCAACTTACCCTCATCTTCGAGCGTAACATTAATTTGTCCATAGTGTACCCCCTCCCTCTGAAGTTCACTATAGGCTTTCTTACGGAAGTATCCACCAGCTCTCCTTGTCTACAATAGGGGAGGAGAGTCAGGAATGTGACCAGACACAATCATGAGGTTGGTGTCACTTACTCAAAGACTCCCACGGCTTCGCCATCGGCTGTGCAACCGCGAGTCATTGTCGTGATGAAGCTGTATGGAACGAAGCAGTTCATAGAGACAGCTATATGATACATCGGCCCCATGTTTGGGTATTCCGAGGTTGGCGATAAGAGCATGCAATTAGGCCCGAGACTGGAGAATTGATACTTGACTGTATTGTTCGGGACAAGGGCAATCGTCTCATACCTATTCATATAAATATCGTCCAAAACCGTCAAACATATTAACCGGGAAGCGTAAGAACGTACCCCGGCGGTAGCGCCTCCCAAATGACTTCTGAATGCAAGGCAGTACCAGTCATTACAGGCATTGGCGGCATTGACAGAGGCGTTGTAGACGCGCTCGCTGCCGGGATCGGGCCAT
>KQ963433.1:0-13057 GCA_001563735.1 Leucoagaricus sp. SymC.cos | reverse complement strand
AACTGATTTGGAATCACAATATGGTAAAGCATAACATTCTATTTTTTTATGAGCTTATGTAATCTGGTTGCTGAGTTATAAGTCCATTTGTTCAAGATGTCCAAATATTAAGACAGTACTTTGAGCCACTGTACATAAAATAGTAAGTGTACTAACTTGAATAATTTTCCACTGTTGATATTCAAAGGTAAACAAAATCCTTAAGACCCCAGTATGACCCTCCACACATGCACCCAACTCTCAATTTGGAGTTTAGTCAGGGCACAATCTATATCTTTAAGCTTTTTGTACATTTATTTAGTCTTTCATACTTATGAATTGGCACCAGAATCATTTGTCCTGTTATGCACCAGTCATGCACCAGTTGAAAGTTGTTGCTGCTTTTAGTTTATGTAAATACAAAAAAACTCTATTATTATTACTACTGTGTTTTATTTAGTGTGATTATTTGAAATGTGTAATATAATTGTGACCTATATCACAAGCTGGTACATTCCATGGAACTAGTACAAGGAGTTTATCAGGTTGGCACAAGACAGTATTGGCTTGTGGCATAGAGTGGCACAGGTGGATGGCACAATAGCACATACTGGCACAATGTGTGTCTTTATTGCACTAGCTGTGTCTTTTATTAGTCATAATATCTGTGGACAATCCTAAGCTTTGTAGGACATGTTCTATGGTTGGGATTGACTATTTGTAAACATTCTGACATTGGCATATTTGTAAATGGGACACATGATTTTGGCACAAATTCAACTTTTACGCCACCCTGTACTAGACAAATGGTGTATAAATGGTGCACATCACTAATTGGTATTCTAAACAATCAATAGCTGTTAACATTTCATTATAAACATAGTCACTGTGACCCCCCAAGCCATATAATATAATCAGTTATCATCCCCCACACCTAGTATCACTCTCAGTTATGGGTAAACATTTCCTTTCAGTTGTTGAGTGTGCATGAATATCAAAATGCAATATTCATAAGTAAATTGATTAACTTTTCCAACAAGTCAAGCAGCAATTCCAACACTCCATACTTCTATCTTTTGTAGGTATTCAAATATTCAGCTTAGAATTGTCCACAAGTACTGTTACTAACAAACAGCACAGGTGGCACAATATAGATGCACATTATGCCAGTATATGCCATTGTGCCATCTATCTGTCCTACTCTGTGCCACAGGCCAATATTACCTTGTGCCAACCCAATCAACCCCATATACCAGTTCCATTGGGTGTGCCAGCTTGTAATGTAAGTCACAATTTGAAATCCTACCATCAAAAATATATCACACATTTCAAATAAGATAACAATAGATACATGAGTGTTTCTTTGTATTTACAACTCTGTTAGTGGACGAAGTCTTCGTCTTTGTAGTCACTGCAATTCTCCTTCACGGACATTGAGAGATATGTAGGAATAGCATACCATCCTCTTAATACATGTTTATTGTTGTGTGGTCTCAGGCAATGCATGTGCCAGATAGCATTGACTGGTTCAGGACTGGCACATAGGTGGTGCAAGACTGGTGCAGAACTGGCACAAGACTGGTGCAGAACCAACACATGACTGGCCTTGGCTCTGTTCATAGTCCATGTTTACTGCTCTCATGGAAGTTCAGTGTATTTCACTTGGGTGAGTTAATAATCTTAAATGCTTGTGAGCATTGAGTGCCTACATGAACTCATAACCCAGTTGCAGATGTCACAGAAGGCTGGTGCATAACTGGCACACAACTGGCACATGGCTTCAAGTCAGTACACTCGCTATTTTATGTATTTCTTACATTTTTATGTCTGTAGTCTATTGATCTATGCTCATAAATGGCAATGCCACCTGGCTGACTATTTCAGTATGTCAATGTTGTTCACTGTGCCACTCTGCTGATAAGTGTGCACCATCAAAAATTGGTATTTGTTTGTGCCAATCACCTGCACCAAAATGACCAGACCCTTTGTGAATGCATGCTCGCTGACTTGAAGATTAAGCTGAATGTTTGATTGGGTGTATTTAAGAATGCTGGTTAAATACCTACATAAGATATAAGTTTGAGATCTTGGAATTACTGTTTGACTTGTTGGAAAATTCAGTCAATTTACTTATGAACATTGCATTCTGATATTCATGCACATTCAATGATCAAATAATTCAAAAGTAAATGTTAACTGTAAATGAGAGTGATACTAGGTACACAGGATGATAATATATGGCTTGGGTAGTCACAGTGACTATGTTTATAATGAAATGTTAACAGCTATTGATTGTTTAGAATACCAATTAATGATATGTGCCATTTATGTGCCATTTGTCTGGTGCAGGGTGGCACAAAAGTTGAATTTGTGCCAAAATCACATGTCCCATCAAGAGATAGTAATACTAGACATTACAATACATTTTATATAAGGTACAATGATTAGGGGGAAAAGTAAGACATTGCAGAGATACAGAAACAGAATAAGATAATAAATGGAATATATAATTCGGATGTTCCTAGTGAGCTCCATATGACATCAGTGTGTCTCGACATCACTTCTCATCACAGTGTGGGTTGAATTGGATCATCACTGCTGAGAATTTCAACTTCAGAGTCAGAATTGGATGCTACAGTCACAGCAGCAAGTTTTTGGACATGATGGAATTTTCGAGCATTAGCAGCATTGCTCTTGCGAAAGTTCTTTTGTCAGCCCATTACAAGAGGATACAAATAGTCAGGCAGCAGAGCTTAAGGGAACACAGCTATGTGGTACCAAAACATGTATTATAGTGGTCTGTAATGGCCAGCGCCGACGGACATGAATGCTCAATTCCTGTCTTGATACCGAGGCACCGACGACGAATTCATTTTTATTTTTATTTTTATTTTATTTATTTATGGCCCAGGTCGCAGCCCAATTGGTACTTGGTCTAGGTGACCCGCACCATATGTCCTTGATAATTATATTTAATTCGAAGATCTTTCTTTCATCGGTCATTACAACTATACAGAATCTTTGAATAATGAGGCACTGAAGCCGATGAGTTCATGGCTGCATATGTTTAAGTGCATTCGCGACCTATGAACAAAAAATGTTGATCAAAGTTGATTTTTGGAGAGAAGACGTCCTACTGCGGCGGTCGCAGGTGTCGTAGTGTCATTACCCAAACCAACAACATCAGATGTTGTACATGCGCTCGGGGTTCCGTGTTGAATTAAGTAAACGCTCTACGCGCCTGTTCTATTATTAGCGCGTGTACCGTTAGGGTACCCTTTATTCTTTCACGACGTTACTAACTATACCGAGGCACCGACGACGAATTTATTTTTATTTTTATTTTTATTTTATTTATTTATGGCCCAGGTCACAGCCCAATTGGTACTTGGTCTAGGTGACCCGCACCATATGTCCTTGATAATTATATTTAATTCGAAGATCTTTCTTTCATCGGTCATTACAACTATACAGAATCTTTGAATAATGAGGCACTGAAGCCGATGAGTTCATGGCTGCATATGTTTAAGTGCATTCGCGACCTATGAACAAAAAATGTTGATCAAAGTTGATTTTTGGAGAGAAGACGTCCTACTGCGGCGGTCGCAGGTGTCGTAGTGTCATTACCCAAACCAACAACATCAGATGTTGTACATGCGCTCGGGGTTCCGACTGTACCTGCATCGGTTATCGCGACATTTCCGCTAGGACTATCAACAACATTAGACCCCGTTTGGAACGTCGGCCTGGCCTACACGCGGTCTGCCAAAACACAAGCTATCACGACCTTTTATAAGCAGGAGTCAGCCTGTAAGCCGACGTTTTGGCGGAGAAATTGGGCCTAAGCTTAACCTAGGCTGACGATCCGAACAGGGCCTTTAGCGGCGACGCCTGTTCTTCGTGCGCTTGTACACGTGATAACAGTTCTGCGGCTTTACTTTGCCATTGCGCGCAACTGAAATCGACCAAACGAGTCGTTTGGTTTATGCAGGTGTTCCAGTTGGTCCCTCTTTACTAATGTTCGATGATATATGGTGATCCAGTGAAAGCTGGTCAATGGTGAATTAATGTCGAGCATTAGGCGCTTTCGTTGAACGTTGAACTTTGTTCAGGTCAGATCGCGATGGCAAACTGGTAATGCTTTTGTGTGAGGTTTAACTTGAACTGATATGTATCCTGAAATTGTTGTTACTGAATAGGCCTTTGACCGGGCCTACTAGAGAACCAGAGGTGTTTCAATAGGGCACGTGACATCGGTTATTGAGTTCGTCCCCTGCTCTTCGCGTTCAACGTTCAACGATCATTAATCAACGCCAACGACCTGGTCGCTGTGTGCCCAAGCTGCGATCCGTACAAATTCCTCTATGTATCTGAAAGTCCAGAATTACCCGGAGATCATGACTGCTCTATGGAGTTTCAGTCGATCGTGCGCCTTCTCGGATTACAAAATGTCTTGCATTCGCTAGAATACTATGAATAGCAATCGTCCGCGCATCGTATTCATCCAAGCCTGATTCAAAACGGGTACGGCTCCTTACATTCGTCGCCTTCGCGTTCACTTCCCTTCAAGCTTCGCGACACCATGGCTTCCGGCCAAGACACATCACAATCTATTTTTGAGGACCAAACTGCCGGTGCAGGTCCTTCTCAGCCACAGCGAGATTTATATCCAGATACATCTCCTACTACGAGGCACCAGCATATTCAGCTGTCGCCTGTCCCAGACTTTCGACCCCTGCGAGCTCGTGATGATGGGAGGGAAGCTCGCCCCGAAGCTCTGGGCAGGACGCACTCTCGTGTGTCCATGGACTTCTTCGATCCAAAAGGGGTTCGCAAGTTATCACGGACGCTAAGCCGAGTGTCGACTGGGAAGAAATCAATTCCAGAGGAACCGTCTGGAGAAGCAGAAGAAGAATCGGAGGTGTCTTCGGAGGCCATGAAGCCACAAGGTGACCAATTCGATTTCGAGAAGGCAGTGCGAACATATCTGCGAAAGTAATCATCATTTCTCTCTATTTTATCTGGGGCCAGTCTTCAGTGCTAACGCATTTTTTATTCGCAGGAGAGGCGAAGCGCGTATCAAAACGAGACAACTGGGTGTTCTCTTTGAGCACCTAGGTGTTGTAGGTCTTGGAGCATCCGCAGGCCTCCAACAGACACTCAGTTCGTTGTTCAATCCAATGAACATTGTCCGAGGAATCCAGTCCTTGCGCCACCCACCTCTGCGAAACATTCTCACCGACTTCGAGGGTGTCGTTCGCCCAGGTGAAATGCTTCGTAAGTATAACAACGGCTACGATGAATCCACAAATTCTCATATAGTCTCGATTAGTGGTTCTTGGACGGCCAGGCTCAGGCTGCACGACTCTCCTCAAGACGCTCGCCAACAGGCGTTCAGAATACCACGCTGTCACAGGCGAAGTCTATTACGACTCTCTCACTCCTTCTCAAATCAAGAATCGGCACCGTGGAGACGTACAATATTGCCCTGAAGATGACATTCTTTTCCCCACCCTCAAAGTCGATAAAACCATTCACTTTGCCGCTCAGACACGTGCTCCTCAACCCAGAATAGAAAATCAGACTAGGAAAGAGTACACGCGGTTGATCGCGGACGTTTACACGACGATCTTCGGTTTAACGCATGTTAAGGAGACACTTGTCGGTGACGCGGCGATTCGGGGTGTTAGTGGTGGTGAAAAGAAGCGTGTTAGTATCAGTGAGACGCTCGCTACCCGAAGTCTGATTACCTCTTGGGATAAGTACGTCTCATTCTTTCTTTACCATCATCATAGACTAAAAATACCTGCAACAGCTCGACAAGGGGGCTTGACGCGTCAACGGCCCTCGAGTTCGTCCGCGCGTTACGCATTGCTACCGATTTGGTACATATATCGACCATTGTATCCATCTATCAAGCCGGGGAATCTCTTTATAACATCTTCGACAAAGTATGCGTCATCTACGAAGGCCGAATGGCGTATTTTGGCCCAGCGTCCGAAGCACGGCAATACTTCATTGATATGGGCTATCAACCTGCGAATCGACAGACAACGCCTGATTTCCTGGTCGGTGTCACAGACCCCGAAGGACGAATAGAACGAAATGTTGAAGACGAAGAGAATGTTGAATCCGGCAACGGGCATTGCGAGATTAACGAAGAGAGTTCGATTACTCGTCAGACGAGAGTGGGGCCAATACCAAGGACTGCCGCCGAGTTCGCCGAACATTACAAGAAAAGCAAGATTCGGGAGCAGAATTTACAGGATATGGAAGAGTATAGGAGGGATTTTGTTGGGAAACGTGAACTGAAGGAACAATACCGAGAGAGCTCGAGAGCTGAACATGCAAGACACACGAGAGAAAAGGTGCGCCCTTCCTTCGTATCTTCTTCATGTGAGTAAGAGGGATATTGACCAGGGATCATGAATGATTCATCCCATCAGAGTCCGTATATTATCTCGATACCGATGCAAGTGAGAATCGTGATGGCGCGCAGGTTGCAGATCCTGAAGGGAAATTACACGGCACAACTGATATCAACCTGGTAGGTACCTTTTTCGCTATACTGGCATGAATGTCTAATTCATTTTTTCCAGTGTTTTTGTCATTCAAGCCGTTATCATTGGCACGACATTCGTTCAAATGACTGACGCGACCACGGGTTACTTCTCTCGTGGAGGTGTTCTATTCTTGTATGTTCCTCTTTTCTTCTAGGTAGCTTCGTTCAGTCTCACCTGAATGGGTCCCAGCTCGGTTTTCGCGCCAACTCTATTCAGCATGTCCGAGATCCCTTCTCTCTTCGCACAACGTCCCATCGTCCTCCGACACGCTCAGGCTGCCATGTACCATCCCTTTGTTGAAGCACTGGCTATGACGCTGGTAGATGTCCCGTTCACTGTACTCACGATTACATTATTCGCGATTGTTATCTACTTCGTCGCGGGTCTTCAAACCAGCGCTTGGCAATTCTTGTAAGTGATCTTGCCTCATGTTTCTATCACTCCTTGAACTGAGGATCGTCAGCACGTATTACGTCTTTCTCGTTACAATAGGCATATCCATGAAGGCTTTCTTCCGTGCATTGGCGGCCGCCTTTCCTGCAGAAGCTCCCGCGCAGGCCGTTGCTGGAATCTTGCTCCTTGCATTATCTCTATATACGGGTTATCAGATACCGAGGCAACAGATGATCGGCGCATTGAGGTGGATATCTTATATTAATGTAAGTTTTACAACGTGAGCCACGACCGCGTTTGCTAAATCTCTGTTCACAATACCCAGCCCATATTTTACGCCTTCGACGCGCTGATGTCCACCGAATTCCATACTATAAATGGCCCGTGTTCGAATTTAGTACCTTCGGGTGCCGGTTATGAGGGGATCTCGATCGCAAATCAGGTTTGCCCCATTGTTGGTGCTCAACCTGGACAGCTTGATGTAGTGGGTGCACAATACGTTTTGTTGTCGTTCGGTTATGAGTTTGGTCATGTTTGGCGCGTAAGTTCTCTTCTTCATGAGTACCACTTCCCCTCTCAACGATCTCATATAGAATTATGCTATCCTCTGCGCCTTCGGCGTGTTTTTTGTTCTCTGCCTCTTAATCTTCACGGAGTTCAACACTCGAGCTAACAGTTCCACCTCCGTCACCCAATTCAAACGTGGATCCAAATCTGCTGTGATACAGGAAGCCGCTATGGCGGTAGGGTCAGACGAAGAGAAGAAGGCTGTCGCTAAAGAAGAAACAACTGTGGTTGGAAACAAAGGAGCGGAGGAAGACGAGAAGAAGAAAGAGGCTGCATTGAAAGAAGCGCCGAAGATGACTAATGTTTTTTCTTGGCAACACCTTAACTATGTTATCTCTACCGGTAGAGGCAAGACGCGTAAGTTGTTGGATGATGTGAGCGGATTCGTGAGCCCCGGCAAATTGACGGCGTTGATGGGCGAATCTGGTTCTGGCAAGGCGGGTCTTCCCTTTCCTCCTTTTCTGGAAACGGCTGACATAGGTCTGCTGTAGACAACTCTATTGAACGTCTTGGCCGAGCGGGTGGATACAGGAGTTGTGACTGGTGATCGATTCTTCAACGGACAGCCTCTTCCGGCCGATTTCCAAGCTCAGACAGGTTATTGCCAACAGATGGATACCCATGAACCTACCAGCAGTGTTAGAGAAGCACTCAGGTTTTCAGCGAGATTACGACAACCTTCGAGCGTTCCAGTGGCGGAGAAAGATGCTTAGTCAGTCATCGTCTTTCTCTCAGATTCAATGGCTCCACTCATCTCATCATGTACAGTGCTGATCATGTTCTGGAAATGTGCGGACTTGGGGAGTTCGCTGACGCTATTGTAGGGTCTTTGGGCGTTGAACAGAGGAAACGAACGACCATTGGCGTTGAGCTTGCTGCTAAGGTGAGATCCGTTGTGAGGCTTTTCGGTAAGGGATACTAATGATTTCCGTAGCCGAGGCTGCTTCTCTTCTTGGACGAGCCAACGTCTGGTTTAGACTCGCAAAGTGCCTGGGCTATTGTTTCCTTTTTGAGAGAGTTGGCAGATAGCGGTCAAGCTGTTTTGTGCACGTACGTCGCCCTTTTGTCTATGGTGCTGACGGCTCACGCTGACTGATTTACAAGTATTCATCAGGTTTGATGCCTCACTGTGCTGTGCTTAGAATCTTTCGTTGACCAAGATTCAGCCTTCTGCAGAGCTATTTGGGGTATGTCAGGTCAACCAGCAACTGTCATTAATATTGACAATGGCTTTTTAGGTCTTCGATCGCCTCTTGCTCCTTCGCAAGGGTGGCCAAACGGTCTACTTCGGGGACATTGGCAAAAATGCGACTTTCGTCATCAACTACTTCGAAACTGGTGGAGGGCGACCTTGTCAGCCCGGTGAAAATCCGTGCGTATGCCCTAGTCATTCGCCTCACATTCAGGCTGACATTGCTCTAGTGCGGAGTATATGCTTGAGGTCGTCGGTGCCGGCGCTACGGCTGTTGCAGAGCAAGATTGGTATGAAGTCTGGCTCAAATCGAGGGAGCATCAACAACTTGTTGAGGACCTTGATCGTATCCATACTGAAGGTCGGAAACAACCTCCGGTTGAACGAACTCTCCGTGGCAAATACGCCACGCCATGGATGTTCCAGACCACGCTCCTGTTGCAACGGCAGTATGCAAGCTATTGGCGAAACCCCACATATCTGATGTCCAAGCTGGTTCTCAACATTGTTGGAGGACTTTTTATTGGGTTTACCTTTTTCAAATCTGGCGATAGCATTCAAGCAAACCAGGACAAGCTTTTCGTGAGTGTTAGCATTGTTCATGGTCAGGATCGTTGTTTATATCTCAGTAGTCGATATTTATGGGGACTGTTTTGGTACGTTTGACTTTCTTTCATGGGTTCTTTGTCCAGCTTACATTGTGACAGAGCGCTCCTCTTGGTGGTCAAGTACATGTTCCGTATATCAATGTAAGTTCATGCGTTCCGACTCGCCGGCACAGCTAATTCGCCAAATCCCAGATGCGCAACATATATGAGATTCGTGAACGTCCAAGCCGGATGTACAATTGGTCAGCCTTGACGACCTCGCAGCTCTTGTGTGAGATTCCATGGAACATTGTTGGAGCCTCGCTTTTCTTCTGTTGTTGGTATTGGACTGTTGGGTTTGCGAGCTCGAGAGGGGCTTTCACGTACTTCGTTTATGGGGTCCAATTTCCACTTTTCTGGACCACCATCGCGCTCACAGTAGCATCAGCAAGTCCAACTGCTGAAATTGCTGGTCTGCTATACTCATTCCTATTCACATTCGTCCTAACATTGTGAGCTCATTGGCGAATAATGCCTCCGGTCACGCTCACGATTCTTATTATAGCAATGGCGTCCTACAACCGTTCCGTCAACTAGGCTGGTGGAAATGGATGTACCACTTGTCTCCGTATACATATCTTATTGAAGCGTTGCTCGGCCAAGGTACGAAGCAACTCATGCGACAACCGTAGACGAAACGCTGACCATCTTACCTAGCTATCGGTCGTATGGAGATTAATTGCTCTTCAACAGAGTTTGTCACGGTTGATCCACCCTCTGGACAGACGTGCGGCTCTTTTCTACAAGAGTATATCTCCCGCTCAGGAGGATACATCACCAACTCGGACGCGACTACTGGTTGTCAATACTGCTCTGCGCGAACAACTGACCAATGGATGGGGCCTAACTTCAACATTTACTATACGAACCACTGGCGAGACTTCGGGATCTTCTGGGGCTATATTGTCTTTAACGTAAGCTGTCATCTTTGTGTCCTGTGATTTGATGTTGATGTTACCCGACCGGGGGTAGACGATATGTGTCTATCTCTTCACTTATCTCATTAGGGTACAGTCGCATAATCGCATAATTGCCTTCAGTAAACGAGGCGTGTCGTCATTCCTTGATGTGTTCAAGGTCAGCAAAAGTGATGTTTGAAGCAACACATACACCGAAAGAAATTAGATCGTAATATTTGCTACCCTTGTGTATCAATCATGTAGATTAGTCTACCCCCACTGAATACCGATGTCCCGTTTAATGGCTGTCTTCCTGACTCGAGGATCCCCTCCGAACTTTTGGCGACGCAAAGCTGCTCTGTGCGCCTGAATCGCTATGGTACTATGGAAGGCTTGAATAAGTTTGTGCAGCTCGCCTAAATAGACTTGTTGGCTTGGATTTGTGCTTGTGCTAGATATTTCTTGAATGGCAGGAAACAACATCAAAATGTTTCGTGCCAAATCTATCTTTCCGTCCAAAGTGGTAGGGGCTACGGAATATCCTGTCACCCGCAGTGATTTCAAGGGACAGTTGGTCAGTGGGGTCATAAGGGGCAAATGTGTTTCCAAGTCGGATAGATTGAGCGGAAGTGCAACTTCCTCAAGATATGGTAGCTGGCACAATTCAGTAAGAACGGTGGCACTGAAATGGATGCCGAAGTTGTTCAGTATGGAGAGAGCCCGTAAACGTGGCCAAGAATTGACGAGTCCGGCGATGTTGTTGTCAGCGAAGCAATGAGGAATGGTGTCGATATAGAATAATCTCATCGTCGAACGAGAGATGAAAGATGAGATATCTTGCAGGAGAAGTTGAGGAACACTTGTGTTTGGCTGAGCAAGTTGTAATATCAAAGAGTTCACATTGGGAAAGTTAGCGGCAGCCTGGTCACAGAGAACCTTCCAAACTAGACCATTGACTTGAGCAAGAGACAAAGTGAGAGAGAGGAGTGATGACGATGTGACTCCATCGACTAGGAAAGCTTGGAGGTCGTTTGCATCACCCGTGACGTGAAGTTTGCAAAGCACGGGAGAAGCAGCGACCTTTACATGCTTGTCGGGCAAAGAAGAGTCTCGCAAGGGGAAAAGCCTGAGATCGATCTTGAGATCTCTAAGGCGGGGAAATTGATCAAAGATATCGGCGATAGCGACGGTGGACTGGGTATATCGTTGAATGGCTTGACCCTCAAAGAAGAAATCGAGAGACAGGGACTCCAGTCCTTGGAAAAGGAAGAAGCGTTGTAGGATATTGGGAGATGGGTAGCCTTGATATTTAACATGAACCAATTCAACATTCGACTGTGATTTCAACAATGTTTGAAAACTTTCAACGCCCCCTACATGTCTAGAAGTGGCAGAATATGTGATGCGTTGGAGTGAAAGGGAGAATAGTGGTGTCATCATATGAAGCCATGAACCAATCCCGGGGCTCGAATTGCCCAGGTCGAGTACGAGTGACCTAAGGTTTGGAAGAAGAGAGGCTGTTGCGCTGATATCGAGGCTGGCTGCAAGCATGGGCCACAAGGATGTTTCCCTTGGCCCAGCTGCTTGAAAGTAAAAGTTTTGAATATGGGACAAGTAACCGGAGGCACGAGATCGCTGCTTGTTTGTCAAAGGCTCTCCCAAGACCTGAACGTAGATCTTGAGAATCTGACCCACTACCACAAAGTCCATAAATTACGCACCCAGAAGCCTCCTTGGTTGTCTTGTTGGAAAGTCAATGATTCGCGACCGTTCTGCAGAGACGAGTTGATTGCCCGACAGATAGGCTCAAGTGAAGACATATTTTTCCAGAGATGTTCCAAGGCAAGGTTTGTAAGGGAAGGCGAAAGGAGGGCGATACAAAGTAGGGCCCTTCGATTTTCGCTAACGACGTCTTTGTGGTCAAGGCCAATGGAGATAGCGAGATAGTCGAGGATTTCGTTTCATACATCGAGGTTGCCTAGAAACATTTGGCCAAGGAATTCCTGGAACGTATTCAGGTATTCCAGGACGACCGTGCTCGAGGAGGTCAGAGATGGTCCAAAGTGAGCTTAACATTATGCTAGAATTTGAAGCCAAATAAACAAATCACCACGTGCTTGACGTTCACTGGTACTTATCATGCTACGGGTTCCATCTTTCAACGCTTCAGCGCTGGTTCAGGGGTTCTTTCCTTTTGCAAGGCTACGCAGGTACTTACCCCACTCCCTACCAGGAAACTATACCTGCGGTTATCGGCTTTCGGAAGACTAGTACAGCCTACGTACCAGTGGTCGCGTATTTGTTCGCTTGAATAAAGAACAAGTCGAGCTCTTTTCCATCGATTGTTGACTAAGCCAAGAAATGTTGCTAAAACTACATGGGTACAGTATCACAAACTCGAGTGTTGGCGAAAGACCGTACATTTGCACTCCCATCACTCCTCCAGTTCTACACTCCTTTCAGATTCTTGCTCGACAGGTTCCGGCTGTTCACGTGGCCTAGTTTTAGCTAACTTCTTGGTGATGCGCTCTTTGAACCCCTTTCGCCGCAAGTATGTCACGATAATTTCTCGAAAGGAGCTTATCAACTCTTCGAGTTCTCCGAAATAGGTGTGATGAGAGGAAGAATGGGTGATGAGGTTTTCGAGCATAGGAAGAGTTGAGGGCGCAGGTTATGGGCTCTAGTGAAGTCATGGACTTCCATAGAGGGTTCGGAGCATGGGTGGTAAACAAAGGGGAGAACAAGACAGCACGGAAAAGCACTCGTCGTTCATCAGCAAATTTGTACGTTAGTTACAACGCGTCCTAACCGAGGTCT